>LR749870.1:1237661-1345161 GCA_902729485.2 Mus minutoides | reverse complement strand
GCAAAGAAAATAGATATTTGTATGAGCCTAGGCTGATGGGAAATCAGAGCCTGAGCAAAGGCTTAGTTCCAGGTGATTATTTTGGTAATGGGATCGGTGAAAGTAGGTTTAATAAGCAGAGGGAGTAAGGAAAGAAAACACTGACTTGTTAGTAAATGTCTTTCAGGAAACTTTGGGGAGGGTGGGGACAGGCAACAAAAGAAACCTGACCCTGATTTGTGAGTGTTTACCTCTTCATTGTTGAGACAAAGAACCTGGCAAAAACAGCTTCAGGAGACATTTTGTTCTTTCTCATGGTTTGAGGGAGCTGTCCAGTGTCCCACAGAAGTCAGGGGTGCAGAAATGAGAGGAAGGTGGTCACACTGGTCTGCAGCCAAGCACCCACCCGGGAAATAAATGCTGGCACTCGGTGCTCAGCTCACGATCTCCTTTTTATTCAGTCTGAGATCCCAGTCCACAAAATCCTGCTGTCCACACATCCACAGTGGTTTTTCTCTCTTCGGTTAAACCTCTCTGGGACTGCCCTCCTAGACACACCCACAGGTGTGTTTCCATTGTGATTCCAAATCCACTAAGCTGCCAGTGAAGATTAACTGTCACCTATGCTCACTTCTTTCTCCCAGGTAAATTCTTTCCCTTGCCAGTTTCAATCTGACGCTACTGAACGTGGAGTTGAGAAGAGATGTATCCCTTCCTGAGTCACCAAGAGCTTACTCTAAGAGGTTACTGAGGGGAGAGCCCATACAAAGACCGAGTAAAGAAATATCAGTTGCTATTAATAACTGTGCTCATTTGGCAAGGCACTTCGGAGGGAGTTTCGAGCAAAAGGGAGAAGGATTTATCTATCACCTTTCTTTCTGTGTTGGTGAACGATCATGGCTGTTAGCTTCCTTGTACTTCTGGGATGAACTCTATGAATGGTGAAGAGATTTCCTCCTAAGTCCTAGTCCCAGCAGCTTCAGAAAGGTTCCAAAGCAGAAGCTGACAGGAAAGTTCTGTGGCTTCAGACAAAGCACTCTGAGTTTTGTTCCCTAATGAGATTGGTTGAAATCGGCCACTTTGCCTGAAATTGTGGTTGAGAGAAAGTAAGATGTCTGGTAGCCCATCTCTCTGTCTAGAGTTTCTTTGTTGCCTTGCAATGGCCCCTACCTATCTCATAAGAGTTTAAGGGGAAAGCATTCCATTTATAATTAACATGTTGCACATTCTTCCATAAATCTAGTCTGGAAATCTTTCTTTTCCTCTGGTGTCCATGAAGTCAGTGACATTAGTAAACTTAAATTACACACCAAAGAGTACATTATAACTCTTTATTTAATAAAAGTCTTCCTTCCAAACTAGCTACATGCATCTGGTTATATGATTAGTTGGGGCAGAATAGGGGACTCTAATCACATGTTCGGTTTCCACCACTTCCCAGTAGCTCCTAGGAGCTCTTTTCCTCTTCAAAGTCCAAATATTCCTCTGCCATAGTAGGCATGGCTTTGCCCTAGCACCCTAGGCCCTTCTGTTGGGTCTTTTCAGCTTTCAGGCAACATTCTTATTCTGTCTGGGTCTCTGTAGCCCATATATTCATTAGGTTACAAAACCCACATGACAAGACAGCCTATTATAAACTTGAAAGAAAATAATACATGAGGCCTATAGTTTAAACACCGTTTGCTGAAGAGGATTTAAGGTTTGTAGACCTAGGCCTGAGACACGCACAGGCAAGTCACAACAAAAGGTGTTGATTCATTCCTTAACTGACCCTGTTGTAGAGATAGGGAAGGTATGCAAGAAGGTAATGGGCCATTTGGCCTGAAAACCCCCAGCAGGATAGCTGCTACCTGGGTGCTCTTGCTGATGTTCGAACTAGCCAATCATGTGAAACTGCACCAATATCGCCAGCCCCTTATCCCATTTACTATATAAGCCTCTAGCTTTCGAGCCTTGTGGTCGACTCTTCTACCTCTTGCATGGGGTGGGTGTTGTCCTGTGGAGCTCCGTAAATAAACCTCCCTCGTGTATATTACATCAAGATGGTCTCTCGTGATTCCTTGGGTTCGCGAACTCCTGAGACTCGAGTGGGGTCTTCTTCGTGGATCTTACAAACTCTTATGATGTTAAGGATCTAATTTAGAGTCTTGTACATGCTAAGCAAATGGCCCACCACTGATACCCCTAACCAAGTGTGTTGATTCATTTGGTGTAGAGTAACTTTTTCCTCTGGCTTCTACTCCAAAGTTACAAAAATGAATAAATAAAATCCGCACTTGCTGTGTGGGTAGGAACACTATTCTCAAGTACCATGTCTATGGCTTTAAAACCCAAAGTACACTAAGCATTGTATATTTTTCTCAGTGTCAGGGCTTATAAAGAACTAAGGCCTTTTTTTCTTCTTAGGTAGGGTTTAACATGTGTATTATCTTGCCCACTTGAAAGCCTTTACCAATGTAGCATCTCCTTTAAAAACTGTGTGTGTGTATGTGTGTGTGTGTGTGTGTGTGTGTGTAGGGGTGTGTGTATTTTTAACCCATTAGCACTGTGCTTTTTATTAGGACAGAAAAAAATGCTTATTTCTTGCTCTCTAGGTATAATTGGATAAGGTATATGATTGTCACAATATTAAGACAATCAACATTTATGCAGATGTAAAATAAAGAATTTAGATAGAAAATGATACAGCAATCATACTGCATTCCTTGTGTAAAAGTGAGCTTTGATCATCATTCTTGATAAAGGAACAAGAATGTATTTGTTATATCAGTGGCCCTAGATGAAGTGCCAGAGGTTGTGATTCTTTCTCTGGTAATGGTACTGCTTCAGGTCTTGATGCTGAAATTGGGGTCATGGTTGATTTAAATATATGGTACTCTTCCCGAGAATCACTGTCTTTTTGCCATGGACAGGCAGGTGACTTAATTGGTACTGATGCTCCTGTATACCTTATGTTTTGGTGATGGCTATAAGTTCTGTGCTTTTACCCAGGAGCTGATGTGGCTTTTGTTCTGTCCTCTTTGTGCGGAGTGGGAACAGTTTTAAGATATTCCAATTAAGTCTTTCTGTCTTAATGAATGGACCAAGAAGGAAAGTGAAGTTTCTTAGAGCTATTAAGAATGTCTACACACACGATTGAGAAATAGGTCGGTGGTTAACAGCGCTTTCTGCCCTTTAAAGGGTGTGAGTTCACACCAACCACAAAACACACACAGGCTGGACTTGGGCTCCTTGAACAAATGTATCAATTGTGCAGCTTAGTTTCCGTGTGGATACCAAACAAATGAGCCGGGGCTATCCCAAAAGCTATTGCCTGTACATGGAATATGTTCTTCTAACTGGGCTGCCTTGTCTGGCCTCAGTAGGAGAGGAAACACCTAGCCTCACAGAGACTTGGTGTACCAGGGTGGGGAGATATCCAGGGCAGCCCCACCTGTTCAGAGGAGAAGGGGAGGGGGGACGGCCCATGGAAGGGAGATGACCAGAGTGGGGCTGTGAGTGGAATGTAAAGTGAATATGTAAATAATTAATAATAATAATAATAATAATAATAATAATAATAGCAACAAACAAACGAACCCAAAAAAAAAAAAAAAAAAAAAAAAAAAAAAAAAAAAAAAAAAAAAAAAAAAAAAAAAAAAAAAAAAAAAAAAAAAAAAAAAAAAAAAAAAAAAAAAAAAAAAAAAAAAAAAAAAAAAAAAAGGATGTCAGTTCAGTTCCCAATAACCACATCTGGCAGTTCACAACTCCCTGGGAGTTTTCTCCAGTAGATCCTGGCCCAAGCACACACTCACCATATGCACATGAATGAAAGTCTTTTCAATAGAGAATGCATATCAGGTTACATATTAGAAACATAATTCTGTTTATCATCTAGCCTCCACAGCTAATCTACATGTAAAAGACGCAAGGAATGTGACTTTTTTTTTTCCATGAAGCAGAAACCTAAACCTCCTGGTTTCCCCTGGAGTCACGTTAGAAAATGGACACATGGACTTTGGAGGCTAAATCAATAGGACTATTTATTATAGTTACAGTATGTTCTCCTTTCCTTTTGTAAGCTGACTTCTTTCCTTCAAGTCAGCAAGTCCCAGGGCACTTACTTGCCTCAGATTTGGAAATGGTATCATTCTATCACGGTAACTCACAAGGGCTTCTATCCTCCCGCTATTTCATTTCACTGGTTATAAAACTCAAAGAACGCTTTGTCAGCTTTGCACTGTCTTCACTCCCTGTAGCACTGGCTCCTGTGGGCCTGCATTGTTCTAGACATCCTGTTTTCCACTTCAAGTCTTTCTGAATACTGTAATTACATCCACCTTGCTTTTGACAACTAAGGGCCATCATTTGCCTTTTCCTCCATTTCTTTTGTTCTATAGCTCCCAACTCTATGGCAGAGTCTCTCACTCTCAACACCAGCTTTCAGATGATGGGGATCTGAAGCAGTTCAAATATTCATTGATAGTGCATTTATCTACACAGTGCGTTCATCAAAGCCTAGATCACTGGAGTTTGCTCTAGGTCTTCCTATGAAATGTTCATTGGATAGGATGGCAGATACCTTATGCTATTTCTAGTCTACCATCCTCACATCTGAACCTCCCAATGTCATCCAACATCTCTACCCCATTTACTGTAGGTCACTACTGTCTCCAGTCTTCTAACTGCCACTGTAGCAGAACTGGCTCTAGATACACAGCCAGAGTGAGGGATCATGTATCATAGAAAAGCAACATGTGATATTCTTGTTTCTGTATCCTTCTATGTGGAAGTGAGAATTGTGCCAGGGCAAGCATCACAGGGTCTTAAAAATATAACAATTGAGCCTTCAACTTTTAATTCCTAAAGAGCCGAAACATCTTCCAATTTCCATCAGCAGGCATATTTGGCACCAAACTAACCCCAACAATTAGTAAGCGGTGGAGAAAACTATTTGTTTCTGCCACAGAGACATTATCAAGAGTTCTTAGGACTCTGGGAAATGTAGAAAAACAATATCATTGTCACAGAATGGTCATCTTGACTATCAACTCCACTTATTTTTATTTTTAAAATTATTTGATAATTTCAAGCATATAAACAATGTACTTTGCCTACATTCACCTCTTGCTCTCTCTCAGGATCTTCTACCCCAACAGTCCCTCCCATAGTTATGTCTTTTTTTTTTTTTTTTTTTTTTAAGTAACTCACTGAATCCAACTGCTGTTGTCCATGATGGGAGTCATCTACTGGACCATGGACAACCTATCAGGAACTTCCTATCCCACGGGAGAAAGCTGTCTCTCTCTTCCCAGAAACCATTAAGGAGTGGCTACTTGTGAGCTTCTCCAGCATTCAGGCATCCATCCTATAATATTGGCTGACTGGATCTCTTGTAGTTAGCCATTGACTATACAATATAATTATTCCTGTGATTCATGTAGACAGGCTTCTGAGAACTTTCAAATAACATTATTTTGATTAGAGAACTCATTGAACTGAAAGATATTTACTTTGGGGGAGGGGAACTAATGAGTTGCCATTGGCTATTTGCTTATAACCAGAGTCAAGTGGTTAAAAATCACATTTCCACAAAATTTAGGGAGTTAAATTGTGATTCTTGGCTATTGTTGGAAAGTATTTTAATTGGAGCATAATGATGATAATGATGGTGGTGGTAGTGACGATGTATTTACTATGCACCAATCACTTTTCCAAGTCCTTTGCTTGCATAAGTTCTATGATAGTCTCACAACCAGCACTATGCAGTAAGCACCCAGTATACTCTCCTGTCCTCTTACAAACTTTACTCACTCCTAGTTCTCTCTATATCAGTTTTTGAAAAGATCATTAGTGAAATGAGCAAGATTTATGGAGGTAACTCCTGCATCTGAGCCAACCAGAGAAATCTATTTATAACCCATCTTGTAGCTATGTAGTGAGTCCATTTCTCATTTGCCTTCCTCCTTGGATCTAAGCAGGTAGTAAATATTTATATTGTGTGGACACTTATATGGTGACCTATATGTGATTGAAGAGTCTTACAAATCCATCCATCCTCTTCCCATTGAGCTTAATGTCCTTCCTCTTGAACTTGGGTAAGCTTTAGTGACTAATAAAATGGAAAAAGAGTCTTCTTGGGCACCTGGAGGCTAAATTCAAAGAATCTTTGCAGCTTTTACTTAGGTTTCTGGGAAGTCATGAGCCACCGTGTAAGAAATGGGAGGAGGGATAGAATGGGGCTTCAGGGGAAGTGGGGGAACAAGGAAAGAGGATAACATTTGAAATATAAATAAAGAAAATTAATAATAATAATAATAATAATAATAATAATAATAATAAAGAAATGGGATAATACATCTTTGTTCAAGCAGCCTCAGCTGAACTGAGCCTTCTACCTATCCCTGCCAAGTGCCAGCCAGATACATGAGTTAAGCTTTCTTGGATGTATCATAAATTTATTTCGGCTGACTACCACAAAATGACCCCTCACCCACTGCAGACACATGACACAGAAAACATACCACTTTAGTCCTTTCTTGATTCATATAACCTTCTAAATCATGAAAAATTTTTGATGAGTTTAGCCATTAACAATTTTAGTATTTATCACAAGGAAATAGACAACTAGAAAACTCTCTGGAAGGGTGGTGGTGGTGGTGGTGGTTGGAGTGGAGATATGGTAGGGTAGCTGGTACAGAGGGACAAGCTTGTCTTTGGAAGTATAAATGCACAAGACCTGGAGAGTTTCCATTTTTTAAGTTTGTTCAAACAAGAGGAGAGCATATTGAAAACCTTCAGTTCCAGACACAAGTGCCTGTTTGTACTTTCTTTCTTGAGAACTGGAAATATTTCTTTCCTGGCTTAGGTGATTTGAAGTACACCTTTTGTTTTATGGACCAAATGATTCTAAATGATGACTCTCTAAGGTTCCTCCCACTTCATGTCCCGAGTCATGCCTTATGGCTCAGGTAGTCATTGCATTGATTTTCTAGGTATGGAAGCCAGAAAGCTGTGAACTTACTGTGAACTATGGATGGGGCAGAGAATAGAATGTTCTTCCCATAAGGTGGACTTCTAGAAAGAATTACATAAACTATTATAAGTAAATATACTTGAAAGCAAGAACACGAGAAGAGTGTCCTGGCACTTCCGTACTATCTCTGTAGGAAACGCAAAGGCCCGGGATGATCACCAACTTTTAGCTCCTTCCCTAGTACAAAATACTGAACCTAATGCTTTGCTCATGCAAGTCACTGAATCTTAGCACCCATATGGGATGGGTGCTGTCATTTAACTCATTCGGGAAAACAAGTCTCAAAGAAGTACTAGGAAAGGAGATAAAGTTGGTTATCACTGTCATCATTGTGTTCCATATCAAAAGCTAAAATTGCTAGGATATTTGTCTGTAGTAGTGGGCAGGCAGCACATGACTTCCTTCCAGCTAGAGCATTCAGAAGGTTTGAGGATGGAGATGACACGTGCTGGGGTGTGTTGTTCTCTAACACCCTACTCTTACTCCCCTGCCAGGGACTACTGCATGCCTCTGGGTGAAGAAGAGGAAATGAGAACCTTAGAGTAAGATCCAAGAGCCTGGGAAAAGGTGAATCAGCCAAATATCTCTGCACCAATCAGCCCAGTGCTCTGAGCTCTCTGTTCCTTTCTAAGTGTTGAGAATATATTCGAGCTACTTCCCTCTTTGACATGGGCACCGGGACTGCCCATTCCCCATTTCCACTTTTAAAGAAATATTTCCTGTTTCTGTTTACTCCTGGATTGCAGCATGCCCAGTAAATTATCTCAACTCTCTATTGTGAATCTTTTAGTCTCACTCCATCTTAGCTGCCAAACTTCTTTATTCTGGTTACTGTTGCGTACCACCTGGACTCTTGCGTACCACCTGGACTCCTGCTGTAGCCTTCGGAAGCTCCAAGGCTCTAATCCTTCACATTGAGTGTATACAGCAGTCTGCTTAAAAAAAAAAAAAAAAACGAACTGTGGGAGGGGGACTGGGAGGGGGATAATGACTGGAATGTAAATAAATAAAATAATTTTTAAAAAAGATTTTATACACCAGACTCCTGAACATCCAGTGTAGTCACCACCCAGCTAATAAATAATGACTTTCTATTGGCTTAAAATTTTAAAAAAAAGAAACAGAAGATAATAAACAAAATCACCTGGGTCAGACAAGCTTTTGTAAAGTAATGTGCAGAGTTCAAAGCAGAAACTCAGACTGATCAAAGTGCTGTGTGCGGAGTGCTTGGACCTGAAGGAGAGAGATATATCACCTTCTCAAAGGCCAAGGGAACATGGCCGAAGAGAAAGTAGGATGATTGTAAGAATGATGATGATGATGATGATGAAGAGTGCCGTAAAATGCCATCTTCTTGAATTACATGGGCATAGCAATCTTGAGCATAGAGCAGATGTAGTGACCTGAGTAAAACCTATGCTCGCTTGCCCACAGAGAAATGGGAGGGGAACTGGTTGGGAAGAAGAAAGCAGTCAGCACGAATGGGAACAGGTATGAGAGGACAAGAGCGTCAGCATAATCACAATGTATTGTATGCATGTATGAGACTGCCAAGAATAAAATAAGCTAATTATAAAACTAATTTAAGACAACATCCCAAATGAAACACTACCTCCCTACTTAACTGGCTCAATAGTTTCCTAAAGTTTAGAATGAGATAAAAATCTGCCTGAGGTTTCTATCTGCATATGCACCTGCCTTCCACATTGCTTGCTTCACCTTCCCCCTTTCACTTTGTTCTAGTCTCTGGACCCCTTTTCAGCAGAGGCAGCTTCCTTTATGATGTTCCTTGATACCATCCGGGGACTGAGCCATCAGTGTTCAGTTTAAACATGCCTTCTCATCAAGGCTGTCCCTGATCACGACAGTTGAAATAGGCTCTCCTACTGTTCTTTCATTTCAGCCTCATATTTATTTTCTATGTAAGCGTTTTATCACAATATCAGTTTTAAACTTGTTTAATTTTTATTGTTTTCTTCCACCAGAATACAGCCTCTATAAACACTCATAGACTGACTTGGTTTAAGTGCCAAGCTTAAGATGATTCACCAGTTCAGGCGGGTCCATAGCTAATAACATCTATTACTTAAATAAATAGAGCTTCAGCCTGGAAATAAGTTTTGTATCTTTCAGGTCATTAACATTCTTCCTCTGTGCCACTGGAGATCCAGTCTTAGTATGTCTAAGGGACGCATGAACTCTATAAAAGTTAGCATTTTAATTTGCATTTGCCATTGACGATGTTAAGATCCAGTATTTGAGACAGCCGGATGACCATTCTCATTTCCTCACCTGATAGTCTGTAAGAACTACAATCATATTTATATGATCCCTTGCTGAAAGGGTTATACTGTAGGACTTTGAGGTTATAATAGTGTAAGCCAACTTAGCAAAAAGAAAGTTGATTCAAGGATCTTAAGGCACCTCACAAAACTGGAGCTTAGGAAATAACCAGGCTTCTTGGGCACTCAGCCAGAGATGTAGAAGAGGATGAAGGCCCCATATGCCCACACTGGGTTCTCTCTGTTTTCTGTCTATGCTTTAACTGTACATTTGCAAGCTATCTGTTTTATTTTTAGTGGACGAGCTTTCTTTGAAATCAAGTGGCATAGCATCAAATTATGGTCAATTTTGGCTCTAAAGTTCACAATGTTTCAGCTCTAGAGTCTTAGAATGATAGTTTCTGAGTCATTAGCATTGTGACTGGGTCTACTGATCATCTCTGGTTGGTTCATCTGGAACCATAGGGGTAGGCTCATGTTTCATAATCTTTACTTTCCATAGACTTAGGAAGACAAAAGAGGATCCTGGTGGCTTGAAAAGACATCACTCAAAGTATTACTCAGGCTTGCCCAAATACTCCCCTGGCTCAGGTGAGTCCTCAGAGGGATGTGAAGAGGTTTTAAGTTCAGGAACACAGCTACCTCCTGCCTTGTTTGTCCCCATCTCTTCCCAAGTGCTTATTAAACTTTACAAGGTAATCTCTTCTTCTGCTCTCTAAAACCAGCCTATCTATTACCTATCACAGCAAATCCCTAAAGGATACATCTGTGTCATTTTCTCAAAGGCCAAGGGAGCACTTCAGAAGAGGGAGTAGAAAGTAGGAAGTGGGGCACCAGCCAGGTTATCCTTACTGTTCGTACAGTTGCCCATGGTCCTCTCTAAACTTTCTTCTCCCTGACAGGGCCTTGGGTACTCTGTCTTCTGGGTGGAATAAATATGGTGATTTCTCTCAGGTGAGGGCACAGATTCAGAGTTGCTAGTTAAAGAGCTTGAGCCCACACAGCTAGATAGTGATAAACCTAAGTTAGAAGCCAGTTTATTGCTTAAAACTCAGAACATTTGACATTGAATTTCAGTCTCATTATGTCTGAAATGCTGGGATATTAATACCTTATAGTTAGGTAATTCTATAGAGGTAGAACTTCAACCCCCCTATTTGGAGTAAACATGAAAATCCAGGTCTCTTCTTGGTTAAAAGAATGATCTGAGGTCACTCAATGAGAATTCGGGAAAAGGCTCTTCCGTGAAGATAGTGGGGAAACAAAAGTAATGTACATGATATTGTCACCCCTTCACAAATAAAGAGGAGGACACAGGCTGAGGGATGGTAAAGCCTCCACATATCCACCCAAGGATTCTTGGTGCACTGGAGAAGGGTAAGAGCTACAATCGTACATTGCTAAATAATACACCACCACCATCCACCATCATCACTACCACCACCGACACCACCACCACTACTACAGAGGTCCTTCAGTGCTTTTTCTGTAGTTTAACGGAGGAGTCCAGCACAAGAATTCGTTTACAGACTACTTTTCAGAAATCTATTGTGGTGTGGGCAGCTCTCCCACAAATAAAATAGATCAACAAATCTAATAGCAATAATGAACAAACATAACCAAAAGATCTCCAAGGTTGAATTTCCCCTCCCCCATGCTGAAGATCCAAAATGAAAAACTGAGAATTAACCTGCCCTGCAGTTCAGTGGAGTTGCAATAGAGGTGTGTTTTACAATGAGAGGAATTGACTTTGTACATTCCATTCTTGTTTATTGCACCACACTCATCCCAAATTCATAGACTAATACATTAATTTCACTAGTTTTGATCCATTGAAATCACATTCTTTTTCAAAATGTAGCAGGATTGGGCAGACCTAAAGTTTATAATCCAGGAAGTATTTACAGTGTAAAATTTTAACTTAAACAGGACAATAGGAGCCCGATTTATTTTGTTATGGAGATTATATTATGTTGACATTTTTAGAACTCTGTACATGTCTTAATGAGGCTGTTTCCAAATGGCAGAGATGCCAGAGTCCTTCACAGCCTGAATTGAGACACTTTGTCTGTTGTTAATTTTTGTGTTATACTTATAAGATGGAAGTAACATTGAAGCAAGCCATTAACTTGCTAACTCATTAACCTGAGTGTGGTCCATCAATAAGAGCAGAGTTATCTGCAAGGATGAAAGCTATCCCAGAGCAACTAGTCCTGAAGAGGAACTCCCTTTAAGCTATTAGCATATCTGAAGGGCCAATGGAAAGGACCTTTCTGAAGGACCTCCAGAAAAAGGGTAGTAAACATGTGAGCTAGAAAAAGGACAATTCTCCAAGGCCAAGGCTTCTGTGCTGTGTACTCACTTTTCTGTGTCACCCAGAGAGATGGCCAGGGGCCAAGGACACAACCAGGTTTCAGCTTTTGAGTCTGATGCTTCAGGGCCTGATGCTTTGAAACATCTGATTTTTGGAGGCAGCTCCCAAGGTCTGACTGAAACCTTACCAAGCAGCCTTCTTCCTAATTATAAATTTGGCTTCCTTGAGCAGTTTTACCCAATGGGGAGTTACATGGCTGGCCAGATCATTTTGCAATCTTGGCAGATACATTTCTTTTATAAATAATTGGTTTGTAAGCTACTTCATGCTATGAATAGGATTTAATTTATACATCTCTGTTGGGTCTACCTTCCTTCCCAGGCCCCTTAACATAGATAATTGTCACATATGCTTCCAGAAAAGACAGCTATCTCGTCACTGATGATGACCTACCTCATAGTTTCCTGTTATAATCGAATGGTTCCTTTATTTTTCATTTTATTTTTTTATATATTTAAGACATTTCTCAAAATGACCCAGGCTAGTCTGGAATTCATGATCCTCATGCTACAGCCTCCCAAGTGGTAGGCTGATACATGTGCCCCGCCATGCCTGTTTTACACTGTTCTTAACAGTGCTAGTTAGGGTTCATTTTTACAAAGCAGAAGCTGTGGTTACTAGCTCCTACAGGGTTAGATCCTGAGGCAGGACACAGCACCTAACTTAGGCCAAAAGCTGATGACCACTGGTCTTTAATTCTCTCTTACTGTTCTGGGAGGCCAGAAGCTGATGGCTTCTGCAATTTAATACTCTTGCTATTCTAGGCCCAAAAGCTGATGACTTTTGGCAATTTCACAGAGAAAAAAAAAGATAATAATGAAAGTCAGGCACACACACACACACACACACACACACACACACACACACACACAGACATACACATACACAGACACTCTGGTTGGACATGACCACCTGTTTAATCAGTTTCACAAGTGTACATGCAAACTTGTATAAATACACATATACCTACCTATACATGTAAGTATATACTATATAGGTAGGTATATGTGTATGTATATATGTACATACATACATATATATACATACACATACACATACGCATACACATATACTTTTCTACATGTAGAGAGAGAGCAGAGCCCTAACAGCCACACTTTATTTTTTCTCTCAGCATTTTTATACCTTATTGGACAAAAGTTCTTTATAAAATTACCTCACAGATAAAATATTATACAAAAGAAATGTTGATAGTAAGTTCAAAGCAATCTTTTACTCTATAAGCTCATTATAAGCTCAAAGCAACAGTTTCATGTGGCCTCACTTTATCATGGTATTCACTTGTGGCCTCATCATTGAACCTAACTTTGACTGAATGTTTTTCCTTGATCATTGTTTTGTTCCAAGTCCATTTTTCTTCTTAGTGCAATTTATGAAAGCTCATTGTTTTCATTATTATTCAGCCTTTACTTACTATTCTATGAGTAGGGACACTTTTATTTTATTTTATTTTATTTTATTTTTGAGACAGGGTTTTTCTGTGTAGCACTGGCTGTCCTGGAACTCACTTTGTAGACCAGGCTGGCCTCTAACTCAGAAATCCACCTGCCTCTGCCTCCCAAGTGCTGGGATTAAAGTTGTGCGCCACCATGCCCAGCGACACATTTTATTCTTGATTCTAACTTTATTACATCTTTTGGTCAAAAGAACTAAAAACATCTCCTTAAATTTGCTTCCTAAAATTGTTTGAATCAAATGATGACTTTTATAAAATCATTACTTCATCTAAACAGCATTAATTCATAAAAGATCATCTTCATGTTGATATGCAGGAAATTTACCCAATCAGGTGGACTATCACCCAGGAAGTAATCACACCAGACTAGCGGCAGTGAGGGTCTCCCGGTGTCCACTCACACCAAGCCAAATAAATGAGGATTACGGCAATGACAAACATGAGAAAGCACATAGTAGCAATCCTGGGATGGAGTCTCTGGGCATGACTCACGGGACTGCATCAACTGCAGCTGGGCAAGGTGGTTGGCTGTCTTCGGGGAGCTCCTTTGCCCACTGCAACCCTTCCTGCATGGCATCTACCAAGAAGCATATCCTAACGGTGTTTCAACTTTATTTGCTGTGCTTCATCAAGACAGGCAAGTGTGTTCACTCTTATTTTGTAGGAGGCAATTTTGGAAAATGAAAATTCCCCAAAGTCAGTTATTTAAACCCTATGCTAGTTCATAACCTCTTGTAGTCAGGTACTAGATACCCAGTTTATGTTTATGTTTCCTCAAATTCTCAAGCTACTTAAACATATTCTTATTTTTGGTGTCACAATCCTGACAAAGGCAAGTACCTCGGAATGTCAGTCATGGTAATGTTCAGAGCCAGATACCAGTGGCTTCCTCTTCATAATTTTCTTTATTTGAAGCCTAATTTTTTTCTTTGAAAGACAGGCTGAATCTTATTATCTTTTTTATGCAGCCCAAGCTATCATTTTGCTTCAGCTTCCTGAATGCTGGAATTACAAACATGTGCCAATATGTCTGATAATCTTGTTTTTTTTCCTAAACACTTGATTTAGTTTTGGCATCCTTTACACACCTGAAAAAAATCTATATATCTATATATCTATGTATATAGATATATAGATATCTCAGGAAATATATACTATGTATTGCAGGATGAGTGTGTGTGTGTGTGTGTGTGTGTGTGTGCTGAAAAAGCAAGCTTGATATTTCTGATCAAGAACAATGGACACATATTTAGATTGCCCTTTGCAATTTAGACAAAGGAATAGCTCAAAAGAAGGAAAAGACTTTATTGTAGCAGTATTTATACTATTAAAAACAAAACCCTTACACCACTGATAGCTCTCAAAACACAGCTAAATGAGTCTTGGCATTTTTCCTAGGCTATTATGCAAATATAAATTAATTATGAAAGTTATTTAGCAACATGGAAATATGAAAGAATATTTACTAAATATTCCTTTTAAAGTGGAAAATAGAGAATTCTGTGTGATCTTTATCACAACTTGTGGGAAATCAATTTATAATCTTAAAGACATATTGACTATATGGAATTGTGCAGAAACACTGACTGGAAATGCCTGTGTGCATCGACAGCTTGCTTTTGCAAGTACTTCTTAATGGTGCACAAAGGCCAGTTTCATTATGAGATTTCCACCCAGGCATAAAAAACACCTCCGTATCTGTCCGTCCTAATTCATACCATACTTGCCCCCTCATCCCCCACTGGTCATCTTCTTCTGTAGTAGTGTCCCCATTATGTTCAGGTTTTTGTTTTTTGTTTTTAAATAGATATCTTTCTGGTGAACATTTGTCTTATATAGGTGTACTGGCTGGTTTTGCCTAACAACTTGACACAGGCTGGAGTTAACACTTCAGTTGGGGAAATGCCTCCATGAGATCCAACTGTGGGGCATTTTCTCAATTAGTGATAAAAGGGGGAGGGTCCCTTCTGGGTGGTGCCATCCCTGGGCTGGTAGTCTACAAGGGAGCAGGCTGAGCAAGCCAGAGAAGCAAGCTAGTAAGTGACATCCCTCTATGGCCTTTGCATCAGCTCCTGCTTCCTAACCTGCTTAGTTCCAGTCCTGACTTCCTTCGGTAATGAATAGCAACATGGAAGTGTAAGCTGAATAAACCCTTTCCTCTCCACCTTGCTTCCTCGTCATGATGTTTTGTCCAGGAATAGAAATCCTGACAAAGACAATATATACGAGGAGATAATACCAGGAGTGAGGTATTCCTGTGATAACCTGACCATGTTTTGGGGAGGACTGTGGGAAGGACTTTGGAACTCTGGGCTAGAAGATCCATTCAGTGTTAAGAGCTCTGTGGGATGTTGTGTAGGAGCTTGGAAGATGTTGAAAACAGTGCAGAAGATGGATTGTGAAATTTCAGAGGGAAGATTAAAGACTCTTATCAGGGCCATTTCTAATTTGATTATGAAGATTCTGTGGTTTTGCTTAGCTGGGCCTGAAGAATCAGCTGTGATTAACAAGATACCATAACTACTACAGTGAAAATTTTGCATTACTGGGACTATTGATGCTGGTTAGCTGGAGTTAAGAAATTAGCTATAATTAAGAAAAGACCAATGTCATTGAGGTGACACCTTCTGGGAAGTGTTTTCAGAGAGCACAAAGAGGATG
Organism: Mus minutoides; assembly: GCA_902729485.2. Lineage (NCBI taxonomy): Eukaryota > Metazoa > Chordata > Mammalia > Rodentia > Muridae > Mus > Mus minutoides. The sequence continues at coordinate 1,329,376 of LR749870.1, read as the reverse complement.
TGTTTCAGAGATAGCCATGGTTGTACCTTGTGCTGTGGCTGGACTTGGTAATGTGTAAGAGTCACCCAGGGTACTGGGTTTGAAGGTATGAAGGAGTCTGAAGAGCAGCTGAGGCTCTTCCCTCTGAGAAGCCCAGGAAGGCCATTGGTGAAGGTACAGCCTGAGCTACAATTAATGGCCCAGGAGTGAAGGGGTCATGCAAAGGAGTTGAGGCTTGGCATCATGAAGAGAGCCTATGAGAAGAGAGTCTATTGGTGAAGCCTAGTTATAACAGAAGACAGCAGTGTTTTGGAGATGCCAGTATCATGAGATGACCACCAAGAACAGCAGCAGCAGTGGAGTACAGGCATTTGGAGCCTAGAAGACAAGGTGTGTACTACAAAGAGCAAGGCTGAAGAAGTGACCCAAGCCTTTGGAGGAGCCCAGAATACCATGAGTTGGATCCCAGACATTGGATGGTTGAAGTCTGATTTTGCTTTTGATTGTTTTTCCCTCTTGAAGGAAAAAAGTATTTTAGTGGAGCCCACAGTTAAGAGACTTTTAATTGTAAAAAGACTTTGGATTTTAAAAGAGATTGTTTATTTTAAAGGGATTGAAATTTTAAGATGTAGGAATTTCCAAAAATACTGTGGGAATTTTATTTGAAGTTATTTAGATCTTGGGGATGAATAAGAAAGTAAGGGTTGAGGCTTAATAGTGATGTGTTTGTGTATCAAGTAGACAAGGGGTCAATTGTACTGGATGGTTTTGTGTGTCAATTTGACACATGCTGGAGTTATTACAGAGAAAGGAGCTTCGGTTGGGGAAGTGCCTCCATAAGATCCAGCTGTGGGGCATTTTCTCAACTAGTGATCAAGGGGGAAGGGCCCCTTTTGGGTGGTGCCATCCCTGGGCTGGTAGTCTTGGGTTCTACAAGAGAACAGGCTGAGCAAGCCAGGGGAAGCAAACCAGTAAGTAACATCGTTCTATGACCTCTGCATCACCTCCTGCTTCCTGACCTGCTTAGTTTTAGCCCTAACCTCCTTTGGTGATGAACATGGACGTGTAAGCTGAATAAACCCTCTCCTCTCCAACTTGCTTCTTGGTCATGATGTTTTGTCCAGGAATAGAAACCTTGACTAAGACAATCAGTTAACATAATGACCTCTCATTCATGTTATAATATGAAGTATGATTATTATTCTTTGCAATAAAAGCTTTCAAGTAAAAATTATTAAGACAGCAAGAATACCACCTTTTTCAGGTTAATATTTTCTGTACATTATTTGGCTGTGACAATATTCTAGGACAAGCACCCAGTTCCTACTGCTTTCAAAGTTATTACCATGGTATTCTACATATTAAAATTTTATAAATTTGTGCTAAATGTATTCTTAATGCCTTCCTTTGGCTAAAGCATAATACTGATGGTTGTGTCAGGTGTAGGAGATTGGGGATAGGACTCTAGGATCTCACCATCACTTGCACTGACCAGGGGTGTATGAAAACATCAACTTCTGTGAGTGTCCTTGAGTGTCACACGACCTCCTCAGACTGTGATATCTTAAAACCTCTTTAACACTGTAATAACATAGTGTACTAACCTATTAATATTTGGATATAATTTTAAAATTCAGATTTACTTTTCTAAATTCTACACATTATCTAAGAACATATTGGAAATTATGAAGCTAATCTTGAGTTTTCTAATTATGGGAAGATTTTCTTCAAATGCCAGGTTAAGGTCTATTTTTGACAATTTCGTCTTATACTCATTTTTTTTTTTTTGGTGTGCTACCTTAGAGTTTGTCATGTTTAAGTAGTTGCACTGTACTGTAGTTCTAATCTCAAGAGTGTCAATGTAGAGGGTACATCAAAATCTCCCTGTAGGCTTGCAGGGAAACAAGATTGCAGGCCTCTTCCAGAGATTCTCACTCTGGAAGTCAATGGTTGGACCTGACAGTTGGCACTCTAATCAGTTTCTGTTCATGCAGTTGTCCCTTAGCTAGGGAGTGCACTTTGAGAATCACTGCTCCAGAGAAATGTGGATAGCAATGTAAGAAGGGGTGTAAAAGAATGGAGGTGTGATTTATTTGCAGCAGTACTAAAATTGTGATGTGTTAGAAACCATTGGAATGAGCCTGAAGAGAATGACCAATGTGGCAGGAGTCAGCCCATGGAGAATTACAGAGCAGACAAGAAGAGAGTCTGTTGAGTCACACTACTGTGCGGTGAACTACGATGGTCTCTCTTGAGTAATAAAGTCTGCATGTGAAAACAGCTCTGAAACTTAGAGGAAATGAGAAAGACACAATTAGGACTTAAATTGAATATATTGGACGATTTTATTTTACTTACAAAGTAAGTTTTGAAAGAGAAGAACGCCCTTCAGCTATGATCTTTAAGTGGCCCTGCACTTGTTGAGTTAATTGGAGCGAGACAGCGAAGGCAGACTCAGTACGGAATCTTCCTGAGGTCAGGAGAAATGGTATCCCCAATGAATTTCTGACAAACATGCATTTTCCCCCAACAAGAACTCATGATCTCAAGGTTATAAGTCAAAGTCTTTGTCTGCATAAAGCTCTTGGCCTTTCATAAAGAGCAAGAATTTAAAATTGCATGCCATCAAGATGCAAAAAACAATTATAAATTTATGTGACCTTTATGATAGCTAGAATTTAAATATTTACTGAGCTTCTCTATTACCTATAAAAACAAAGGCTAATTGTGAATTCATTGTGTTGCCTTTGAAAACCTCAAATGTCTTCCAAAGACTCCTGTTATTAAGGTTGATAACTCCCCGACTTAATTAAATAAGAAGCAACTTAAATTATTTGCGGCTTATAATATTTAACTCTATATGACTACAGGTGAGTGACTGTGGACCTATATTCATTTCTCCTCTTGCTTTTACCCCCTTCTTAGCTTCCCCATCCCTTCTGTCTGCCTCTTTTGTGTTTGGAATATGACCCATAACCATATGCATGCTAGGGAAGTCCTCTATTACTGATCCCCATCCTTAGCCTGGAAATGTGTTTCCTTACTTCTCCCAGTACTTCAGATCCCTCTCTGGGAGATTACTGTGGTAACATATTCTTAAGGAATTGTTATGGGGATCACCTTAGAGCATACACAGAAGTACAGAATGGCATGTGGTACATAGCTATCACCACCACACCCAGAAAGACTCTATGATTGGAGTGAGAGAAAATACAACCTATAAAGGAAAAATACTCAAAACTATTCTGGATATGTTTTATGGTATGTTAATTTTTCCAAAAAAGACCTGAGAAAAAAATCCCTTCAGCATAGACAAGGCACCATCCATAGACCTGAGCAGAGATTCTGTCCAAGTTTAGCTTGATTAGCCAGTGAACTTATGGGGTTGCTTCTAGGATATGGTTAAAGGATTACTTTACAGGAGCTTATATAACTCCAAATAGTTGCAACCTCCAAAACCCCTACTGTAGCATGGATGACAACTGCAAAGTTATATAGGTGGAGTCCCTGTTTCAGTAAAGATTCTGTTGTCTGTGTCTTCTAGGACCTGCTGAGACCATGTGCAGCTGTGATAGCATATAGCTGGAGTGCAAAAGTCAGTGGCTGGACTCTTAGATGAAGATGTTACTGCCTTCCCTCCCATCTTTTTGTCAGCAATATGAACAGTCCTAACTTTGCTGAAATCCCTTTGGGTAATCACAGTGGATCAGTTCAAGACAGAAATTGTGTTATGCTTGAAGGACAATGTTTCACAGTACATGGTATTGCTAAACCTATAATAGGACCTGAAAGAGCATACTGGTGTTAGTTCTTTCCCTGGAAAAAGAGGGACTTGGTTTATTGGCCACATGCTCAGTGGGGACCTTCCTCTAAATCGCACCATCATGTTTACTTTTACACAATGTATTTATTTAGTGCTACGTATATTAGCAGTTATGAAGACAATACATTTGCTTTCTATGAAAGAGGTTACCTAATGAGTTATTTATTTTATTTTATTAGATATTTTCTTTATTTACATTTCAAATGCTATCTTGAAAGTTCCTTATACCCCCCTCCCCTACCCACCTACTCCCACTTCTTGGCCTTGGTGTTCCCCTGTACTGGGGCATATACAATTTGCAAGACCTAGGGGCCTCTTTTCCCAATGATGGCTGACTAGGCCATCTTCTGCTACATATGCAGCTAGAGACATAAGCTCTGAGGGCACTGCTTAGTTCATATTGTTGTTCCACCTATATGCCCAGGAGAGGTATCGCTGGATATTCCGGTAGTACTATGTCCAATTTTCTGAGGAACCGCCAGACTGACTTCCAGAGTGGTTGTACAAGCTTGCAATCCCACCAGCAATGGAGGAGTGTTCCTCTTTCTCCACATCCTCATCAGCATCTGCTGTCACCTGAATTTTTGATCTTAGTCATTCTGACTGGTGTGAGGTGGAATCTCAATGTTGTTTTGATTTTCATTTCCCTGATGATTAAGGATGTTGAACATTTTTTCAGGTGCTTCTCAGTCATTTGGTATTCCTCAGTTGAGAATTCTTTGTTTAAGAAAAATTACAAAATAGTAAATATTAAAATGAAAAATATAAAATGTTATATGTGAAAATATTCTTATTTTAAAATATTTATTTATTTATTTATTTATTTATTTATTTAATGCTTGTGAGTACACTGTAGCTGTCTTCAGACATACCAGAAGGGGGCATCGGATCCCATTACAGATGGTTGTGAGCCACCATGTGGTTGCTGGGAATCGAACTCAGGACCTCTGAAAGAGCAGTTAGTGCTCTTAACTGCTGAGCCATCTCTCCAGCCCAAAAATATTCTTATTTTAAAACTAAAATTTGTTCATTATTATTTTGGGTAATAATTCAAATTCCTATTAAGATTTAATTATTGGTTTTAATTACCAATGGCAAACACTAATCTGACCTTACCTTTGTTCTAAGACTTTTGCCTGTTGTTCTTTCTCATAAAATGATTTTAAATTCTTGAGGGTTTTAATTTTGAGAAATGCATGCTCCATCCATCTCTTAGGCAAATAGCCTGTAATGGCCAGTTTGGTAGAAGTTATATATCACTTTTATATTTGTACTTATTCACAGAATCAATTCATAAAAACCCACAGTTATTCTATAGTTAAAAGCAGTTTATTTATGTGGAAATTTGTTGAATTATCAAAAATTATTTTGATAAGAAAATTAAAATTGGATTGGGAGGGAGGGAAAATGGACCTTGGGAGGATATGTTGGCTCTGCTAGCAAGCTACATGTCCATCAGGCTTCTTCGTGGCGTTAGTATTTAAGATGATTTAGAAAATCAGTTTTCCCTAATGACACTCTGTATATCAAACACTCCAGGACAAGCCTCATGTTCAGGGGTAATTGGCCAACATATAATGATCTCCATAGATTTTTGTTATATGTAAGTGCTTTTATTTGTGAACATTTTGGTGAGGGGTGAGATGGTTTATTTGTTGTGTTTTTCTTTGAGGTGTGGTTTTATTTTGTTTTCTTAGTTTTAGGGTATTTGGTGCTATGTTGGGTTCTTGTTTGTCCTTTGAAAAGGAACTTAAAGTTGGCTGGGTAGGAAAGGAGAGGGGACCTGGAAGGACTTGGAGGAGGAAAAGTATGTGATCAATATATATTTTAATTAAAAAAATTGTTTTAAATAATAAAAATATAATTAAAAATATAAACTCAGGAGAAATTTTTAAAAAATTAAAATAAGTTAGAGAATCTGAAGCTATGGACTTATGCAAAAGAACAAGCTGTTCAATCTCTTTCCAGGAAGCAAAGGCAGCACTGTGTAGCTGGGGATCACACCAGTGTAGATGTTGATTGGATTCATTGTTTATTGAACTGGCTGGAAGCTGGGAAAGGCTGCACACGGACTGGGAGACTTTGAGATAGAACTTGTCAAGATTCAGTTTAAAATTCAAGTCCTGGATCTCTCTTTTAGAATTCTATAAAATTGATGAGAAGTCTCTCTTTCAGTGGGCTCTGGCCCCCACACAATGATGTTCTACTGTTAGATAGTGGGTATGATAGTTGTTCTAGTCCAAAGTGTATCTTCTGTTCTTCTTGTGCCTGGAGTTTAGGAAACAGAACAACAACAACAACAAAAAAAGCACATGATAGGGAAGGAAATCAGGCTGCATGCAGACACATAAGGTCTCTCACCTGGACATATAAGGTCTCTCATCTAGACAAACAGCTTAGTGAACTAAACCTTCCTTTCTCTTTTCACAGTAAACATTGCATTCCCTATTGGGATTTCCAGACTTTCATTTTATCAACATATGCCTGATCTCAGTTTCAGAAGCATTATAGTGGGTGAAAATTATTAAATTATGTAATTTAGGATTACCTGTCAAAGGGAACAAATCTCAAATCTGCATGCTAGGTACAGTTAGTAGAAAATTGGACTGCCAAAGGTGTCCACGCCCATATCCTTAGAAAAGGTGGGAATGGTACTATCTTAGACACTGTTCTCTTTCTTGAAGAGATGCCATGACCAAGGCAGCTTATAAAAGAAATCATTCAATTGGGGTCTTGATTACAGTTTCAGAGGGTGAGTCCATGAACTTCATGACAGAGAGAGCATGACCACAGGCATGGCACTGGAGCAATAGCTGAAAAGTTGCATCTTATCTGAAAGGTGAACATAGAGAAACTAGGCCACTGACTAGGGCTTTTCAAATCTCAAGCCAACCTGCTAGTGATATACCTCTGCCAACAAGGCTGTACATCCTCAAGCCCACAACTCCTAATCCTTTCTAAACAGACTAGGAAGGAAGGATTCAAATATTTGAGCTAACTAGGAAGCAAACATTCAAATATTTGAGCTATCTTGTAAAGGAGAGAGCAGGTTGCAGATGAACTAAGAGATCCTGTTTGGGATCATCTGGGCAGACTCAAGATGGTCATCAGTGTCCTTCAAAGAGAAGAGGGAGACATAAGAGGAAATCAGAGCGATGCTACATTAGAAAGACACAATGTGCCATTGTTAGCTCTGAAGATTGGGGAAGAAGCCACTAGCCAAGGAGTGGTGGTGCTTTTAGGAGCTAGAAAACTCAAGGGTAGATTCTTTCCTGAAACCTTCAGCCGAGAAGGTAGGAATTATAACCCATCAGGACCCATATCCAACTTTCCTTTCTAGTAGAAGACTGTGAAAGAGCTCAACCTGCATTGCTCTTTGCCACAGGCCTCTGGTGACTTGTTACAGTAATCATAGGAACCAGTCCTCTATGGTGAGACTTTTTGGAGTTATAAGAAATGATCTAAAACATATAGCTTTTTATTCCCATGAGAATAAAGGTCATTCTGGAAGACAAACTTGGGAGACACCCAGAGGTCCATTAGAACACTAACAATGTCCCTCAGATTTCATTGTCTACGCTAAGAATGTCTGTACAAAGATGTTTACCAGGGTCAGTAACTCCTCTCTTTCACATTATCTGCCACCCCCAGAGCCCCTGCTGGATCCCCACCACATCCCACCGGTCACTTTTCTGTTTGATTGTGGTTCTCAGTCCCTTCTTCCTTTACCCACGGCAGCTTTTCACAAGCCCTCAGTGCAGTGTTTCTGCAGTGACATGGCATTCGAAGTTCAGTGTCATTCCTTCCACCCAGAAAAGTCATAGGTTAAGTCCCCCGTGTGCTCTCTCCCCATCTCCATGGGAAACAAACAGGACAGTGCCTGAAAACCTCCATATTTTATCTTTCTTGTTTCCCATGATAACTTTCCAGGTTCAGAGTTTGCTTTAGGCTACTTAGAAAAGTAGGTTTTACATTTTTAGGCCTTGAGACATTTTTACAGTTTGTGAAGTATTATTTCTAGCTTTGGTTTCAAGAGATTTGACTTCCAGTCCAGATTCTTTCTTCCTGGAGGAAGGCTTGAGCTACAAGAGCAGTTTCATCCTTGGCCTCCTCTTCTCTGTAGCTCTTGTGCCTTCACAGAAGGAACGGGATGCTAGTGGGTGGGTGGAGGCTGCTGTTTTGCTGTTACAAATGGGTGATCTTGCCTGGGAACACTTTTTTCCCAGTTGAGCTCCTTCACACTCATGGCATCTTCTCCTGAGAAAGGACCCCTGTTGAGGTCGGATAACTGCTTACCAAAAGGTTGATTTAGTTTTGCAGGGTGAGCACAGGATCTCCCCTAATTTTTGCTGAGATGTGGTAGCTCTGGGAAGCATGTCTATATATTAAGGAACTAGGACTGAAATTTCTGAGCCTGGGAAAGTGGGCATGAAGGCTACCATCCTTAGCACCTGAGCAGTTCTACATCAGTTCTCTGTGAACACAAAAGACTAACAGAAGCACACACTGCCAAGGGCAGATGGCCCATTTCCATGGGATGGCAACAGGTTCTCTTATGCATTCTAGGAAAGCCTAGCATGGAACCTGCTACAGAGCCTGAAGTTCTTTTTCTCCAATGAGTCTCCAGCTGCAGCAGCTGCTGTGCTGGGGCTGCTGGGAGGAAGATCGGCATGAAATGCTTCGAAGGACAGTTGAAGCCTGCCTGAGTGCTTGGTTCCATCTCTGCTGGTCAATACGGGCCCCCTCATGCCCCACCTCCCACCCCAGGGCAATCAGAGAGAGAACCCACAAGCCATATCAGTAGAGTGAACAAAGCCAGGATCACCAGAGAAGCTGAAAGAATGCACCCAACTTCAACAAACACGACTGAGGGTTCAGGCTGATTTCTCACCTGGGAATAGGTCAGAAATTGTTCTGAACACTCATCAGAAATGTGCAAAGGGAAGCAAGGGCTTAGAGTGAGTTCCTCTCTGTTTTGATATTGCCATCTCCTCAGTTACCAGGGCCACTGTCATAGTCCTAGCAGCCTGACCAATGCTTTACTTTTACTTATCTAATGGGGAAGGGACTCTGTACTGTCTGTCTCTCTGTCAGTCAGTCTGTTCTTTCAAATTCCAACATACAGCCTAGCGCAGATCTGATGCCCATTAAATATTTATGGAGCAGGAGGATGAATGAGGTTTGGAATTGTTCAGTACCAGAAGTCTCAGCTGCAGGGAGAGAGAGGGGCAGGACACAGTAAGGTACAGAGGAAAGGGAGGAGCTTACGGTATTTCTCCTGGGAAGCATCCCAGCATGGAAGTTTCCTTTGCACAAAGAACATGTAGGCAATTGCCAAGGTTTCTTATTGCTATAATCAGTAACTTATGTAACAGGCCTCTTGCCTCTCTGGGCTGATTTTTGGAGTTGTACACATTGAGGGTTGAGCATGGGTCCAGGGAGTATCCTCTACACACCACAGGATACAAGGTATCATGGAGAAGCTAAAAGATCTTAGAAAAGAGGTTCTATTTCTTAATTGAGGCTGCCTATTCTTTCCCTTAGAGACCAACTTTAGCTTAGATCCCTCCTTCAGGGTCAGTCAGAGAGGATCAAACTATAGACTTTTGAGGTGATGTCCATTTGACCCTGTCTGTACCCTGCCTTTCAACAAGTCACTAAAATTACTATCTTCTGCTGGTCCTAGCTTTGGGTCCATTCGATGTTTTCCCCAAACCACATAGGGTAGTTTGTCTTCTTTTAGGGATAATCTTGAAATGTAAGGATATAAATAAAAATTCAAAGAAGTTTTAAAACTGTAGGTTAAAATACTGGTATGTAGAGTTCAGACTTTGGCTTAAAGAGTGCAGAGTTGGAATTCCAGTTGTGCAAACTTAAGCAAGTGGATCAAAACACTGAGTCCTTTATTTAGTTATTTTCTCAAAAGGATTTGTAATCTACCTTTCCTATGCTGGGAATTGGGTAATCCAGGTCTCCACTCTCAGAGAACTTAAAATTGAACAGAAACTCAACCTGGTCAGTACGTGTCAGAAGGTTAGAACATCATTAAGGGTGTCTACATGGACACTGGGACTAGACACAGGAAGAGCTGTGGTGAGGGAGGGCTGAAGCTTGAAGAAGGAAAAGGATGGAAATAATCAAGAGACTAGGTAGAAACATTCAAGATGGAATGAGAAACATGGACCGTGATCCTGGGGCAGGGAGCACTAAGACGGACTGAATACAGAAGCTAACAGAACAGATTGGGAATGGAGGCTGGGATGGTAGGGAAATAATAGTGCTGAGAACTAAAGGCATAACAGCAATCGTACACTCTCACACCAGAGCCCTAAAAGGTTTTAGGAAGTTCAAATCAAGTCAAAGCAAATCAAAGCAAATTAAAGCAGTTTTCTTGTTTTCAAGTAATGGGAAATGCTGATATAAAGAGCTATTTTAGCCAAGTGTGGTGGTGCATGCCTTTAATCCCAGCACTCGGGAGGTGAGGCAGGCGGATTTCTGAGTTCGAGGCCAACCTGATCTACAAAGTGAGCTCCAGGACAGCCAGGGCTACACAGAGAACCCTGTCTTGAAAAACCACAGAGAGAGAGAGAGAGAGAGAGAGAGAGAGAGAGAGAGAGAGAAGGAGAGAGAGAGAGAAGGAGAGAGAGAGAAAAGGAGAGAGAGAGAGCTATTCTAGAATGGAGAAAAGCATGGGTAAGAAAAGGCTCAAGTCCTGTGACTTTCCCTCTGTCTCACAGAGCAGACATGTCATCTCTCTTCATGACTTGTTCACTCCCTACCTCTGCTCTCTTCTCAGTCCCACAGCTCAGCCTACCTCTGCTCTCCTCTCAGTCCCACAGCTCAGCCTATCTCTGCTCTCCTCTCAGTCCCACAGCTCAGCCTACCTCTGCTCTCCTCTCAGTCCCACAGCTCAGCCTGCCAGGGTTTTCTCTCTCCTCCTCCTCCAGATGTCCTCCTCAGTGCTCTGCTGGGACTTGTATCTCCCAGCAAGCCCATGAATTATTAAAAATAATTTGTTCTCCAAGAGATAGTTTTTCATCTCTACAGACTTTTGTAGGGTACAAGAAGTCAGACTGGTGTCCATAACTTACTAAATTCCTGGATCTAGATCAAGTGGTAGCAGCCTAAAACTTATTTCCATCTGCCTTTGGGAAAGCAGACTGGGTTGAGGCTTGACTACCTTCGAGAGACTCAGGATGAGCCAAAGCCTGCACTTGGGACTGCTGGTCAGCATCATGTCTCACTTTGGCTCCTCTGGCAGTTACTATGAAAACTTTACACTTTACCCTTGTCCCAGTGGGCTGATATGCCTTTCTCGGGGATCCAGGTCATCTATACATTCACTAAAAGTAGAACCACTGCAAGTACAGAGACTGAGTTCATACTCTTAGCTGCAGGGGGACCTTGATCATCGCTTCAAAGGTCAGCCTCACTTCTCCCACAATTATCTGCATCAATTCTTCCAGCTGTGACTTTTCTGCCTACAGATGGGTGACCTGATCCATGGGTCAGTCAACAGGGTCTGCAAGAGAGAGAGTGGGGACTGAGGGGCAAGAAACTCGAAAACTGGAGACAACACAGGCCATCTGCTCAAGTCTCATGGCTCAAGGCTCATTTATTAAAAGGCAACTATGGGTATATATGCACTCGCTGGGGCATGCAGCTGGAGACACTTAACCACAGGACCAGTATGTATAGGAGAAAAACAAGATGTCATCAGAGTGTGTTCAGCTGTGGTGGGCTTCTTGCAAAAATATCATGCTAGGAAAACAAGTACCACCTGTAAGTAAATAGCACAAGATGGCTGCGGAGATGATAACTGCTTTCTGCTAAGAGTTGGCTCCCAACAGATAGGGAGAACAGATCATATAATAAAGAAGACACTAGGTCTTCAAGTACCTGTAGAGACCAGCACAATCCTGAAGAACTGCTTCATCTATTGGTCTTTGATCCTTTACTACTTCCTAAGTGGGAAGCTGGCAGGACAATCAAAGAACTATTGATTCTGCTGGGTTCATTATTCCTCCTAAATGAGCACCTTAAATTAAAATATAATTACATCATTTCCTTCTATTCCATTTCTCTACTTCAACTTATGCATGTTCCTCCAACAATTTCTTGGCCTCCTCTTAATTAATTGTTATTGTTACATACTCACACACATTTATAAATATACAAGTTGCTGAATCTATCAGTGTTCTTTACATGTACATGATTTTAGAGATAGCCATGTGGTATTTAATAGCCAATTAGGAAACTCCTTCCTAGGGAAAGACTACCTTTCTCCCCTTCCATGTTACCATATGTGTTGATATTACCAGTGTTCATGTCTCTTTGGCAGCCATGCTGCTGAGTAAACCTTCCCTGTAATTTCTAAGACATACAATCTCAGGGAAGATTTTCCCCTCTTCTATGATGTTCTCTGAGCCTTCAGTTACATTGTAGATGTATCCATTGGGGCTGGGAACCCCAGGACCAGTTTTTCCTCTGTACTTTGACTAGTCGTGGTTTTTCTGTAATGGTCTCTGTTGTGGAAAAGTTTCTTTGCTGAATGTTGGGAGTTACAACTAGCTGTGTGTATAAAGCTAACTATTTATAACACAGCTAGGAATTCTTCTGGTTTATTAAAATGGCAGTAGCAGAATCTTTTCTAAGATATATGACTTCACTAGTCCTGGAGGAGTTGGCTAAGTTTGCAGGACCCGGCATGACTTCTTTCCTGTTGAGGATTCCTTAAGGCTAATTAGAGAGCTGTTGGTTACCACCAAGATATGAGCACCACTATTACACATTTAAGGCTATCTTGCTGTGCTGATCACACAACTATGTAGGATTATTGACTGGTTCCCTGCCTTGGCAGTTTTTGTAATGCCTGCTAGTAGTGTAAAAATTCATTCTCAAGGAGGAGGCTTTGAGGTCAAATCCAGCTCAGATTCTTTGAGTTCTGTATCTAAAGTACATAGTGTCTTCAGAAAGAGAGACTTATCTTCAACTCCAGAAGGCAACTAAGGGCTACAGAAATATTATATATAGCTTATAATGTTTTAGGGGTCTCTTGGACTCCCCTAACCTACAACTCAAAAGGGAACTTCCCATGCCTGATAACGGAGATTTTGTAAAGTAGTATATGGTTCTTTGGGGATGCCTTATCAGCCTACATAGCTTAACTTCACTTAAACTGTATAAGTATATACATACACATACATTTTGTATGTAATTTAAGGTAAATACAAAATTAGAAATCCTCACAGCTTGTTCAAACGTTGTTAGTGTTATTTTCTCTCCTCTATCCCTCTCTACACTGATCTCTCTCTTTTTCTCTCAATTAAAACCCCACTCAGCATATTTTAAAAGAGGGATTCTTTTAAATGTATGTATATGTGCCTGCAGGGGTTGGCGTGTTCTGTGGGCATATAAGTGTTTGAGCAGTCCAGAGGATGTCATATGCCCTAGGAACTAGAATTAGAATTGTTTGTGAGCCATCTGATATGGCGTCTTGGAATGAAACCTGGGTCTTGTGAAACAGATGTAAGTTACCTTTAACTGCTGAGCCATTTCTATAGCCCCATAATTGAATATCCCTAAGCATTACTAGAAAGAAATTAGCAGAGTAACAGGAAATAAAGTGGACTAAAAACTTTAAAATGTTACTAGTTGGCTGCTTTTTCACTAATGGAGCAAACCTGTCATTAGAAATTCCTCAGAAGACAGGATAGACAGATACAAGGCCCTTGGCCATGTGGCCATTAGGTGAACCTAAAATCCTCTCAAAGTAGTGTTCTTACTACTGACCAGGGTCCGTGGTTCCCATAGCCAGTACTAAAAGGGTCGATGGGCACTGAGGCTTGGTTCAGTGTAATGTCACAGCCTTCATTGGGGGCGGGGGGGGGGGGGATAAAAGAAGCCACCAAAAAGCCAGAATATAACTCTTATGATATCTGACTGGGAAGTAACTATTGTGGCCATTCCCATTTAACTGATGAGGAAACAGGATCAAATTGGCTAACTGTCCCTGGTAGATGGACTTTAGTGCCCTCACAAGACATCTGGATGCCCCAGATGCTCCCAGTAGAAGTCCCTGCTGCTTTTTCTAAAACGAAGCCACAGTCCTATTTGTTTAATCATCATACACTACCTTGATTACTTCTTTGCCACTGTGTAAAAGCTTCAATATCAAGGTGAGGTAATGTTACTATTGTGGGTAAAACGCCATGAGCAGAACATAGAGCAAAGCTTACCCATCCATCCCAGGAAGTTCCTTCTTTGCCCCCTCCCTTTCCTAGTTTCCCTTTATAAAGCCTGTTTGTAACCCTGCCCCTGCCATGTAGATCCCACCTGCATGACTGCACTCTGTCTTTGTTTCCTCTCACAAGGATTTTGCAAAAGGCCTTTTGCCAATTGCCTGGAGCCCATTTAGTAGCAGTTCTGACTGCAGCTTTTGTCAGCATGTCCCTGTGGTGATTAGACTCTGCAGGGAGTGTCTGCCTTGTGTATGTGGATTATGTGACATGGAAGACTCAGACTGTTACCTGTGGCCTGTCCGTTCACTGATATTCTGGCTCTTTTCTGGTTCTTTTGATTCATCCAGACTTTCTGGATATTGTATACTGAGCAACTACACACAGCCACTGCTTTTTCAAAAACCAGTTTAATACTCTAAGTAATATATACAGGAAGAAATAATCTATTAAGTTACACTCTGATTTTATAAATTAGTTTTTTCATCACTGAACTTAAAAGTATTATTTTCTGGCATGCATGAGGAGTATGTGTGTGAGTGCACATGTGTACATGGGTATAATGTGCATGCTTACTCACCAAATGTGCACGTGTGTGTGTGTGTGTGTGTGTGTGTGTGTGTGTGTGTGTAGGCCAATAGACAGCCTTAGGTGTCATCCTCAGGATGGTTATCCACCTTCTATAAAATAGTCTCTTACTGCCATGAGTTCACTAATGAGACTACACTGGGTTATCAGTGAGCTCCAGTAATCCTCCTGCTTCCATTTCTCCCAGTGCTGGGACTAAAAACATATTCCACCACAGCAGGCTTTTTCACCAGAGTTCTGGGGGACTGAATTCAGGTTCTGACATATGCAAGGTACATATTTTACTAACTGAGCTATCTCCCCAGTTCAAATTTTTATTATTGATTTATTTACAATGACATTCTCCTGTTAGTGAGCAGTTACATGAGGTTTGATAAATTTATAAATTCCAGTAGTGACCTCCACCGTGAAGGGGCAGGACAGTCTGACTACCCTTTCCCTAGTCTCTCCAGGGTCTGCCTTTGTGCTAAGTCCTCACTTTCCCTCAGCCTCTAGTAAATGCCAGTTTGTGTTTCATTACCCCAGTTTCTAAAATCTTATATAAATGGAATCATAGAATTTTTTATGGTTTTCTCCCAGATTAACAAGATACATTTGTAGTTTATCCATGCTGCTGTATGTACCAATAACTGATTCTGTTTTGTTGTGAAACAAATATGTAGCTATATGACTGTTCACAATATTTTTTGTCCATTTGCCAACTGAAAGATTTTCCTACTTTAAAACTAACTTACTTTCAGATAGAAACAATTATGGGTCAGAGTTTTGACTGTGGGAT
This sequence comes from Mus minutoides, assembly GCA_902729485.2. Lineage (NCBI taxonomy): Eukaryota > Metazoa > Chordata > Mammalia > Rodentia > Muridae > Mus > Mus minutoides. Next base: position 1,313,970 of record LR749870.1, on the reverse strand, counting down.
GGCAACCCTATTCCTCACTTGGAGCCCTGTCTTTCTCCTGGATATGGGCTCTATAAATTCCCTCTCCCCACTGTAGGGCATTTCATCTAAGGCCCCTCCCTTTGAGTCCTGAGAAACTAGAAAGCTACTGTAAGGCACAGGACATAGTCAATAGAACAAATCAGCAACCTACAGATTGTGAAAAAAAAAAAAAAACGTAACTAACTCCACATCTGATATAAGACTAATATCTAAAATATATAAAGAACTCAAGAAGCTAACATCCAAAACCCAAACAACCCAACGAAAAAATGGGGTATAGAACTAAACAGAGGAATCGTGAATGGCTGAGACGCACCTAAAGAATTGTTCAAAGTCCTTAGTTATCAGGGAAATGAAAATCAAAACAACCCTGAGATTCCATCTTACTCTAATCAATGGAATACTACTCAGCTATCAAAAATGAGGACATCCTGAATTTTTCAGGCAAATGGATGAAACTAGAAAATATCATCATGAGTGAGGTAACTCAGACCCAAAATGACATGCATGGTATGTACTCAACAATAAGTGGATATTATCAAAAAAAAAAAAAAAAAGTACAGAATACCCAAGATACAATTCACAGAACTCAAAAAGGCTAACAAGCTGAAGGGCCAAAGTGAGGACACCTCAATCCCACTTGGGAAGGAGAAGAAAGCAATCACGTTGTTGGGGGGGGGGAGGGACCTAGGTGGGAAAGGGGACAGGGAGGAGAAGAGGGGAACATGGTCAGGTATTGGGTGGGGAAAAAGGACTGAATCCCAGAAAGCCAACAGAAAGAATGGAAACAGGCAATCTCAGGAAGTAGGAGGTAGGGGGACCCTTCAAAATATACCAGAGACTAAAAGAACTGCAGGGACAAAAATGGAGAAGAGCCTGAGGAAAAGGAGGCCCAGTGACAGGTCCAAAGTGGGATCTAGTTCAAGGGGAGGCCCCAACGCCTGACACTATTACTGAGGCTGTGGAATGCTCCCCAAAAGGGACCTAGCATGACTGCCTCTGAAAGACCCAACAAGCAGCTGAAAGAGTCAGATGGAGATATTTGCACCCAACCAATGACAGAAGCTGCTGACCCCTATGGTCGAATTAGGGAAAAGCTAGAAGAAGCTGAAGAGGAGGGCAACCGACCCTGTAGGAGGACCTGCAATCTCAACTAACCTGGACCCCAGAAATCTCTCAAAAACTGAACTACCAACCAGGCAGCATACACCAGCTGTTATGAGGCCCCCAACACATATTCAGCAGAGGACTGACAGGTCTGGGTTCAGTCAGAAAAGAGGCACATAATCGTCAAGAGAATAGAGGCCCTAGAGAGTGGAGAGGTCTAGTGAGGTGGTTGGAGGGGGTGGGGACATCCTCATGGAGACAGAGGATTGGGGAGAGGAGGTATGGGGTGGAGAACAGTCAGAGGATGGACCAGGAGGGAGAAAAATCTGGAGTGAAAAAAAAAAGATTAAATAAAATTAAAAAACAAAACAAAACAGTCTTACTAGGTAGCCCAATGTGGACTCAAACTCTTCACTGTTTTGCCTTAGACTCCTGATTGCTGGGATGACAGTCCTACGAGTCCATGTCTGGCTCCACTTGAAGGATACTATATTGTTTGAAAATTGTGTGTTTATTAGGGCTCTGTAAACATCCATATAAAGATGGCTTTCCATTTCATTGGGATAACCCACAGGTGAGATTGCTGGTTGTATGTTAATGTGCCTGCCTGATTCCCACAGTGCTTGCACCATTTTGCATCTCTATAAGAGCAAGTGAGACTGTCAGCCCTCCAACATTCTCATCAGCACTCTCTCCTGCCAATTTTGTCCCTAAAATTTTAGATATTTGAGTCATGTGCAGCAAAACATGTTTCTTTTAAAATTTGCAACCTAATTTACATGCCATAAACTCACCCTTTAAAACACAGTATTCAGTGGCTTTTATTATGTCCACAATACCACAGTCCCAATTTGGAACATTTCATCCCATTGGAAAGAAATCATAATAACCATTCCTTCCCAGTCCTACCACTCTCAGATTCCTAATCTACAGATTTCCATCCATGTCTTATTAGCCTTTCCCTGAATTTGTATAACAGTTCTGACTGTTCACTGCTTTTAACATTTGATTCATTCACTTTTATGTCTGAATAACACAATAAAATCACATTTTTATGTTCTATAAAATTGCAGCAAACACTGAGTTAAAAAAATCAAACACACCACCATCATTTCAAGGAGAAATATGTCCATATAAATGCATGTGTTTAAACTTGGTCCCCAATCGATGGATCTGTTTTGAAAGGCTGTAGGGTCTTTAGAAAATGGAGCCTCACTGAAAGAAGTGGGTCACCAGAGGTGAGCCTTGAGGTTTTATAGCCAACCCCACTTCTTGTTCATTTTCTGTCTCCTGACTGCAGACTCATTGTCAGAGTGACCAGTCTTTTCCTCTAGCCTGCCATACCTAACCTCCCATGATGAAATGCATCTCACCAAACTGTAAAGTAACCTCAAGCCAAAATAAATCCTGCCTGTCATCAGAAATGTAGTCACCGCAATAAGAAAAGTAATCAATACTGTACATGAAAACCTCTGCCTCATTAGATAACATTCTTAAATTCTGTAAATGACTCTTCCTGGTAGTATGGTTCTTTCTCTCTTTCTTTCTTTCTCTCTTTCTTTCTTTCTTTCTTTCTTTCTTTCTTTCTTATTAGATGTTTTTTATTTACATTTCAAATGTTATCCCCTTTCCTGGTCTCCCTCCGAAAGCCCCCTCCCCTTACTCCCCCTTCCCCCTGCTCACCAACCCACCCACTCCTACTTCCTGGCCCTGGCATTCCCCTACACTGTGGCATAGAGCCTTCACAGGACCAAGGGCCTCTCCTCCCATTGATGACTGACTAGGCCTTCCTCTGCTACATATGTAGCCCAGTACCTCGGAATACCCAAGACACAATTCACAAACCACATGAAACTTGAGAAGAAGGAAGACCAAAGTGTGGATATTTTGATCCTTCTTAGAAGAGGGAACAAAACACCTATGGAAGGAATTACAGAGACAAAGTGTGAAGTAGAGACTGAAGGAATGACCAGCCAGAGACTGCCCCACCTGGGAATCCATCCCATATGCAATCACCAAACCCAGACACTTTTGTAGATGCCAACAAGGGCTTGCTGACAGGAGCCTAATATAGCTGTCCCCTGAGAGGCTCTACCAGGGCCTGACAAATACAGAAGGGTGTTCATAACAATCCATTAGACTGAGCACAGGGTCCCCAAAGAAGGAGCTAGAGAAAGGACCCAAGGAGTTGAAAGGGTTTACAGCTCCATAGGATGAACAATATAAACTAACCAGTACCTCCAGAGCTCCCAGGAACTGAACTATCAACCAAAGAGTACACACGGTGGGACTCATGGATCCAGCTACATATGTCTTATTTCTTACATAAAAGAGAAATTGATATTCAGGGGTATTAGATGACTTGACTGAGATGACTAACAGGAGCCAGAGCTGGGGTTCCAGCCATGTTCAGTTGACCTCTCCAAGCACAGACTCTTGTGTTATCTTGTGCTGTTCACTGGCCTTTCCTGCTGGGACCCAGAAGATGGAGAACATGCATTTCCTTGCTTACTATTACCTGGAAGTATGTATGTTGAGGGACCCAGATTCTTCACTGCTCTGCACAAGTCCATGGATGACCAAACAAGTAACATGAATATTGATAAATAAAATTTCAAGAGTAGGCACATTTATAAATATGGAATCTTTGAATGATGAAGATCAACTGTATACCATCTTGCTCTTTTGTTTTTTAATGCAAAGTTTCAGGCTGCCATGGAATTCACGCATAGCTGAGGATGCCCTTGAGCTCCTGATCCTACTATATCTACATCTGTAATGCTGCATATGTAATCTACATATATAATTACAGGCAGGTACCGCTATGCCTGTGCTTCGCTATGATTTAACTTAATGTGTATGTGAGTATGCATGTGTACTTGTGTGTGTGCATGCATGGTGCATGCATGCACCAAATTTAGGAATATTTTGGATATTAAATCTATAAATATTTTCTGCACAAGTCTCTTTTTCTGGAACTCAAATGATATGAATATTGGAATTCATGATTGCATCATGGCCTATAAGACTATTAAGTTTTTATCCACTATTTTTATCTGTTCTTCTGATTAGAAGTTTCTAGTCATTTGTCTTTTAAGTTTACTGATTTTTTTCCTCTGTCATTTCTAATTTGGTGATGAGTCCATCAATGTGTTTCACATTTTCAGGGTTTGATATTATATTTTGAATTCCAAACTGTCTATTTACAAAAGTTTGTTCCTCTGCCGATAATATCTACTTTTGCATACAGTCCACAGTGCTCATTTTGACCTCATGGGGGTAATTGTAGTAGCTAAGCAGCTCTATGTCTTTATGTAGTATCATCGCAGTATGCTATCTGATCACTGTCTTCTCCCTTGAGAATTGCTCATGTTTTCATTACTCTTTTTATTTTGAATAATGTTAATTATAATTCAAAGTCTCACTATCCTGTTTGGGTCTGTGTGCACAAGCTAGACAGGTGTTGGGGTAATCGCTTATATCATTAACAACTTGAAGATTTATTCTTCTCTATGAGTATTTCATATTTTATATTTTATGTAAATGCTGTATGGGAATGAGCTTGGACCTTTGTTGTCCACAATAGAATTTGGTGACCCCCTTCTCATGGCTTCTCTAACTTCTAAATATCTCTTCACATTTATCTCTATTTTCTGTTCCGCTCTTTCTTGTAGTATAGTTTATCATGACTGAGCAGAAAAATACACAAGGAGGGTTTCACTTAGAATCCTTGCATAACCTAGCTTTCTGATTTTACTTCTGAGAGATAGACTTCTTTGGGTTTCTGGAGCCTCTAACAAGACCACCATCACTGTGGTAGTGTACCTCTGGGCACTGGAAAAGAAAAGGGAGCTCAGAAAACTGGCATCCTCCCACACTCTACATTCTCACACATAACTTTTCTGGATCCTCTGATCAGAAAAAAATGGATCTCTCTCGGAGCCTTTGCTGCCTAAAACTGTTCCTTAGCTTAGTCAGTAAACACCCCCTCCCTTTACTTGTTATTGTCTGTATACTTTATCATAGCAACTAGAAGAAAAACTGAGGCATCATATAACATCCTCAGAAAATTTAAATACCTGTCACATTGATTAAGATTCATTATTTTTTCTGGGTACAGTCTCAAAGTCTCAGCTAGTTAGAAAGCTGAGGCAGAAGGAACATTGGAGCCCAAAAGTACAGGACTAGACTAGGAACATGGTGAGCTATGCCCTCAATAAAAAAGAGAAAACTGTGATTTTTTTCCTTTCTATTCTTTCTTGTGTTTCCTAATTTTCTGGGGCTTGGCATATGAAGAATTGCAACAAAGCCTGCTCCTGGTTATAAATATCTCCATCTTTCTCCACATTTTCAGCCTCCCTTGCAACTCTGTGCTCCTATGACTTGAATCTGGCCAATGGAAGTGTTTTTGGCAATAATTTTAGCTATTCCTTAAATGTATCAATATGCTCTTTTGCTTTTCATCATATAATAACCTTTAAAAACACTAACTAATGCTGGGCAGTGGTGGTGCATGCCTTTAATCCCAGCACTTGGGAGGCAGAGACAGGTGGATTTCTGAGTTCAAGGCCAGCCTGGTCTACAGAGTGAGTTCCAGGACAGCCAGGGCTATACAGAGAAATCCTGTCTCGAAAAACCAAAAACCAAAACCAAAACCAAAACCAAAACAAAAACAAAACAAAAAACACTAACTAATGCTAGATGGCTTAGTTATATGGTGGAGGAGAGGTACTCATTCTATATTGTAGTATGCTACTAGTGTGAAATAAACCACTAGTGTATGGGGTTGTTGTAGTGACCAACAGTAGTTATTCAGACTGACATAACAGTGTGAATAGAAATGGCCAAAGTACAGCAGTGGAAGCCATGATTCTATATGCATATTGGAAGACTTTAGGAAAATAGTGGGACATTAAGTAAACTTCTTTTGTTTCAGATGTCAATGGGACAGAAATACTTTGGAGAAGTTCTAAACAATTACGATAAATTGGTGTCTTTTAACCTAAGAGACATCAACTTGTCAACTTACACGAATAAGCACAGTTGTCAAGTATCCCTATTACGGCTAGGAAGTGAATTTTAACTCCTTGGGAACACCTCAAACCACGTGCAGCTACCAATCAAAGGCTCCCTTGTTAATAATTCCTCATGCCAGCAAAGCCATTGGGCAGGGTACTGTGTCAAGTCGGTATTAACAGTCGTTCCCAGAATCTTGGGCTTGAGGCATAGACCCTACCATTTATTAGCTGTAAACATGTGGACTGTGCATTTCTGTGAATTCTTTTTTTTGTCACCAGGTAAAAGGTGATGAGGAGGGCAGCTGCCTCTTAATCCTGATTTGTGTTACAGTAGGAATGCATTCCCACTTGTCCTGCAGCCTTTTTCTGCTGAGACTCAAGTTAGAAAATAGTAACATCTAGAGGCTGAGCTGTGCCCCGGCCCCAGGGATTCACAAAGTCATGGTCTATTTCAGAGACCTGGCCACCTTATCTGAGATGGTGTGTCATGAAGGTTGCACTATGTTAATGGTGACCCAGAGGTCACACAGCTGTGATCAGGAGAACAAGGTGAGGGAAATGCCAGGAGTGAGCAGGGAACATGATGAACATTGTTCTTTATTAGGAAACAAGAACTATGAAAAGGAAATTCATTTTCAGGTTGGAGAGACCTTGGCAGAGCTCTTTGGTAGGAAAAGCTGCCATTTCAATACGAATAAATTACTGAGTTAACTTATATGTATGAAAGCTCTTTGACAAGAAGCTCTGCAGAAGTTGTTATGCACATCAAGAAATACATGTTTTCTTGTTTAAAAGAATAAAATGAATTAAGTCAGTAAGAACAGCAGAATCTGCTTTGGTCAGCCTGGGATCTTAAAGGGGAATGACTTGGGGATATGATGGAGAATGTACTTTGTCTGCTGACTTAAGCCAACAAAAACAGTAAGACAGAACACAAACAGGATACCAAAGAGTAATGTGTGAATGGGCCAAGTTGTGGATGAAAGAAAACCCACTGAAGCCATGAGCTACAGCCATGAAGACCAGACAGCAGCTTGTCCCATCTGACATTGGGGTGATCTAAAGGCATAGGTCCAAAGTCTCTCTAAAACATCAAACATCATCAAAGTCACAACTGCTAGTTCATGCTGGTGAGGATATGGAGCAAGGGGAGCATTCCTTCATTGCTGCTGGGAGTGCATACTTGTACAGGTACTTTGGAAATCAATTTGGTGGTTTCTCAGAAAATTGGTTCTCCATCAAGATCCAAAGTATACATTTACATAGACCTTAGCTCAACTATGCTCACAGCAGGTTTATTCATAATACCCAGGAATTAAAAACAACCTAAATGTCCCTCAACCAGAGAATGGATAAAGAAAATGTGGTTCATTTACACAATAGGGTATTATTCAGCTACTAAAAACAATACTGTTGAGCTGGGCATGGTGGCGCATGCCTTTAATCCCAGCACTTGGGAGGCAGAGGCAGGTAGATTTCTGAGTTCGAGGCCAGTCTGGTCTACAGAGTGAGTTCCAGGCCAGCCAGGGCTACACAGAGAAACCCTGTCTTGAAAAACCAAAAATAAATAAATAAATAAATAAATAAATAAATAAATAAATATAATATTGTCATGAAATTTGCAGGTAAATGGATAGAACTAGAAAAGATCATCTCGAGTGAGGTAACATAGGAGCAGAAAGACAAACATGGTATTTATTCACTTATAAGTTGATGTTAGCTATAAAATACAGGATAGCCATGTTACAATCCACAGACCCAAAGAAGCTAAGTAACAAGGAGGGGTCCAGGGGTGATGTGTGACTACCATTGAGAAGGGGAAACAGAATAGAGATTTGTTTGTTCTGGACTGGGACTGGGAATGGTGATGGAAACAGGAAGAAACGGGTGTGGAGAGGACAGAAAAAGAGAGTACTGGGAAAGACAACTGGAAATTGGGGTGGAGGGCATCTCTAGGATGAACTAGAAACCCAGGGCAACAGGAACTCTGATGAATCTATGAGAATGACCTTAGCTAAGACTCCTAGCAATGGGAGATATGGAGGTTGAACTGGCCATCTCCTATAAGTAAGCAAATCCTCCAGGGGGTGGAATTGGGACACCAACCCAACCAGAAAACCTCCAACCTATAATTTGTCCTGCCTACAAGATGTTCTGAAATAAAAGTGGCACAGAAATTGTGGGAATGGACAACTGATGAGTGATTCAACTTGAGACACATGCACTAACAGGGAGTGTACCTGTCACACTGCCTGGAGGACCAGGAGCCAGAGACTGGATAACCCAGAGTCCCACAATAGAACCAAACACGAATGGGGAAAAATAGGAAAAAGCAGGTCAATAAAATGATTCCTAATAATATTCTGGTAATAGCCCAATTGTTGTCGGAGAGGCTTCACCCAGAAATTGATGAAAATAGATGCAGATTCACAGCCAAATATTAGGCTCAGCTTGGAGAATCCTGAGGAAGATTGTGTGTGTGGGGGGGGGGGAGGATTATAAGACCCAGAGGGTTCAAAAACATCACAAGAAAACATATAGAATCAACTAACCTGGGCCTATAAGGGCTCACAGACCCTGAATTGCCAACCAGGGAGCCTGAATGGGGTTGGCCTAGGTCTTTCACACATATGCTTACAGTTGTATAGCTTGGTCTTCTTGTGGGACTCCTCATGATTGAAGCAGGGGCTGTCTCTGACTCTTTTGTCTGCTTTTGGGACCCTTTCCTTACTCCATAACCAGCCCCATTACTCCCAGAGGTAGCTTGACTTCCAGGTGCTCTAACACACCCAGGTTCACAGGACCATAGGATCCCAGGATCTTGGTCATACCAGGATCTCAGGGTCCCAAAGGCAGATTGACTCCCAGGAGCTTGGACACACCCAAGATCTCAGGATCACAGGATCACAGAGACAGCTTGACTCAGAGGAGCTCTGACACAACCAGGATCACAGGAAGGACAGGCTCCAGTCAGACATAGCCAGGCAGGTAGCACTAGAGATAACCAGATGGCGGGAGGCAAGCATAAGAACATAAGCAACAGAAACCAAGGTTACTTGGCATCATCAGAACCCAATTCTCCCACCATAGCAAGTCCTGGACACCCCCAACACACCGGAAAAACAAGATTCAGATATAAAATCACTTCTCGTGATCATGAGAGAGGACATTAAGAAGGACATAAATAACTCCCTTAAAGAAATACAGGAGAACACAGGTAAACAGGAAAAGTCATTAAAGAGGAAACACAAAAATCCCTTAAAGAGTTACAGGAAAAGACAATCACACAGGTAAAGGAAAGGAACAAAACCATCCAGGATCTAAAAATGGAACTAGAAACAATAAAGAAATAACAAAGGGAGCTAACCCTGGAGCTAGAAAACCCAGGGAAGAGATCAGGAGACATAGATAGAAGCATCACCAACAGAATAAAATAGATAGAAGAGAGAATCTCAGGTGCAGAAGATACCATAGAAAACATTGACACAACAGTGAAAGAAACGAAAAAAGCAAAAAGCTCCTAACCTAAAACATCCAGGAAATCCAGGACCCAATGAGAAGACAAAACCTAAGGATAATAGGTATAGGAGAGCGTGAAGATTCCCAACTTAAAGGGCTAGTAAATATCTTCAACAAAATTATAAAAGAAAACTTCCCTAACTAAAGAAAGAGATGCCCATGAACATACAAGAAGCCTACAGAACTCCAAATAGACTGGACCAGAAAAGAAATTCCTCCTGTCACATAATAATCAAAACACCAAATGCTCTAAACAAAGAAAGAATATTAAAAGCAGTAAGGGAAAAAGGTCAAGTAACATATAAAGGCAGACCTATCAGAATTACACCAGATTTCTCACCAGAGACTATGAAAGCTAGAAGATCCTGGGCAGATCTCATACAGACTATAAAGGAGCACAAATGCCAGCCCAGTCTCTTAAACCCAGCAAAACTCTCAATCACCATAGACAGAGAAAACAAGATATTCCATGACAAAACCAAATTTATGCAATATTTTTCCACAAATCCAGCTCCACAAAGGATAATAGATGGAAAACACCAATACAAGGAGTGAAACAAGAAGCAAGAAAATAATCTTTCAACAAACGCACATAAACATAATTCCACTTCTAACAAGAAAATTAACAGAAGTAACAATCACTTTTCCTTAATATCTCTAAATATGAAAATTAATATTACCAACATGTTCTAATCATTTGAAATTCAAAAATATGAGGAATTAAAAATTTGTCAGCTGTTATCCAGTGGTCTTTCTAATTTGGTAATGAGAGAAATAGGTCCAGTTGTACAACCCATATACACTTTCTGCTTGTTAGTACATGGCAGGGTCTTGCTGTGTACCACATAATGTCTTGAAATAATGCTTTTCCTATTTCAGCCTCTCTATTAGTAGGATTGTTTATTTGATATTTTTATACTATACTATAATATGGTTTTAAGAACAGCTTACATATATCAAAATTATTCATACAGCCAAAAGAAACATAGACAATTAATTTGGGAGGTAGTTTGCAAGAGAATAGCAAAGAGTAAGACTGAAGGCTTTGTTTGATATTTAAAATTCTTGTACCAATTTTGAAGAAGAGGACTTTATAAGTTACTCTTATTCTAAGATGAATGCTTTTCAAAATCACCACAGACAATGAACCAGAATCTTACCCTCACCTAAAGTCTGTGCTACCCTCCAAGCAGAACCATTCTTCATTGAAGCAGTTGATGAATGAGTTCATTGGATAGACCATCTTAATACATACACTGTTTCTTAAATGAATGTAACCTGTTCCCTGTGGGCTGAGAATGAGGACAATCATTCAAATCAAATAGCTTTGACCATAGCAGGAAATATGTGTCCAAAAATTGTGCCTACAATTCATTCCTTGGTGCAACAGAACTGTCAACTCTTAGCTTATCTACTATGGAGGTAAAATCCTTTGGTGATGCGAGGGACATTGAAGTATAGCCTTATTACAATGAACTCCAATGTCCAAAAACTGTTCTTATTTTGTGTTTGTACCACTGTAAGAGCCAATATTTTAAGCTCTACTAAAAACAAAACAAACAAACAAAAAGACTATTTATGTTTATTAAAAAAACTAATAGTGATATGTTATTTTAAAATATCATACAGTTAATATATTTGGAGTTATTTAAAATTTATATTGGGAAAAACATATGTATTTTCAGTATTGCTGTAGACAAGCATCTACATAAGACTGTTCAATTGATTGTTGTTTTATATCAAACAACTTTTATAATACTCATTTTTATTGTTACAATGTTTTGTAAATTTTAAAGAATATGATTTTTTTAAAGTTACTGCAGGTTTTGAAGGGGGGTTCTCTGGGAGGAGTTGGCGTACAAAAGGGAAAGAAGAATGTGATGTAAGTTTATTTACTCAAAATGTGTTTTTAAATGTTAACAAATTCAGAAAAATTGAAATTATGTATCTTTTCTCATCATAATGCAATAAAACTTTAAAAAGTAGCCCCAAATCTCTTTTAAAATCCAACATTATTTCTAAAGTATATACTCTCTTAACTGTAGGCTCTGTAAAAAACAAACAAACAAACAAAACAAAACAAAACAAAACAAACTCTTTCAAAGTCGCATACTTTCTTTCTCCAAGAGGGAAAAATCAAGGCACAGTCACAATCAAGATGAAACAAAAATTCAACAGTTTTACAAAGTTAGTGCTTGATGTCTGAGCCTCACTCACAACCCTCTGTGGTCGCCACAAGCGCAGGCAGCACCAGTTCTCTGTTTCTGCCTCCTGCAGACACTCAGCTTGTGTTCAGGCTTAGGCTGGTTCCACTCTACAGCTGTCTCTGTTCTTGGTGGTCACCCCATGTCACTGGCATCTCCCATGTGCTTGAGTCTCTACTGTAACTGAAGCTGTACCTTCACCAATGGCTGAGGATGTGAAGTAAAGGGAATGCTCATCTGTTGTTGGTAGAACTGTACTTGTACAATCACTTAGGGAATCAGTGTGATGGTTCCTTGAAAAGGTGGGACTAGATCTACCTCAAGATCCAGCTATCGCACTCTTGTGCATGTACCCAAAGGACTACAAAGACATTTTATCATCCATACTAATTGTTGCTCTAGTCATAGTATCCAGAAATTGGAAACAGCCTAGATGCCCATCAACAAATTAATGGATACTGAATACGTGGTACCTTTACACAATGGAATACTACTCAGCTGTTAAAAATGAAATTTGCAGGTAAATTGATGGAGCTATAAAAAAATCACCCCAATTAAGATAAACCAGACCCCCAAAAGACAAATATCATATGTATTGCTGCATATGTGGATGTTGGAATTTAAGCCTTTAATATATATGAACTGTATCATCACAGAGTATGGAATATAGAGTGAAGAACTAGGGAGAGAAAAGTATTTTCCCAGAAAAGGAAAATAAAATATATAGTTATGGGGACACAGGGCAGGGGAGTGATTGGAATGGAAGGATTAAAATAAATGGGGAGGGAAGAAAGTGTGAGAGGACTACATGGAGGGATAGCCAAAACTAAGGGCCATCTGAGTGGTCATATGGAACTTACTATAGTAGAAGCTTTGTAATATATATGCACAAAGTAAAGAAATCTACATAGAATCACCAAATAACAGGGGAGACCATTCAAATAAATATCTCTTACCACCAAATGAAACCTCCATTTCTGGAAATGGGTTACATCTAACTGAATTGGTGACCAAAGAAGCCCCATGAAAACCATCAAACAACTCAGGCTATCACCAAGACTGTGGGTTGCTCTCTACAAAATGATGGTAAGTCCTTGTTATACCTACTTATCATTGAACACAGAGAAGTTCAGCTAGTGCCTCTTTAAAGCCTATAAGTGTGCATGGTACTAGAAGGAACTCTCCATGCTACCAAAGGAGAAAGGTAAACACCAACCCAATTACCAACCATCCCATCTAAAATGATGACCTGCCTACGTGATATGTTGGTAAAATAGTGACATTAAAGTTGTTGGGGTAGCTAACCATGATCCAACCAAATTTAAAGCCCATTCTGTGACATAGAACCCTTCTCTGACACTGTTTAGGTAACCAAGAACCTGAGAGTGTATAGGTCAGGGACCTACAGAAAAACCTAATACTATAGTTCTACTAAAGAAATGTCAAGATAATGACACTTAGTGACTTTCTGCTTTTCCATAGATCAGTGCCTCTCTCAGCCCTCATCAAAGAAGGTTCCACCTGTTGAAGACGGGAACACAACTAGACCTACAGCTAGACAATGTACAACTAGAGAATGAGAGAACTTGAAACACCCTGTCCTAAGGAGATGCCTCTATCAAGCTCCTACCCTGCGGACTCAGAGAACTCTGCTTAAGAGAAAGCAAAAAGATTGTAGGAGCCAGAGGGAATGGAGGACACGAAGGAAACAAAGCCTTCTAAATTCAGTCGTACTGACACACATAGGAACTCACAGGGGCAGTGGCAGTGCACTCAGAGTCTGCAAATTTTCCAGCCAGTGGGATCCGATCACTGAGAGGGAAACCAGACTCAGTTATCCCTAATCAAGAAGTTATCTCCAACTGACAACTGCACATAAAAGAAAACAATTGTTTTCTTCAAGAGTCTCACCTGGTATACAAACTACACCTAAGAGCAGACTGCATGCCCAGCAATAGATGGCATTTTTGGAAATATTTTTTCCTCATAATGTTTTGTCTGGGCTTTTTTTTTTAACCTTACCAGTCTTTTGCTTATATATTGTCTTCCAATTTTGTGTTTTTCTGAGTCTCATGTATGTGTGTGTGCATGCCTGTGTGCATGTCTGTCTCTTTATGTATGAGCTTCCAGTGCTTTTTTCCTGTTTGTTTTCTAGGAAGAATGAGAAAGAAGACGTGGAACCGAAAAGGTGCACGGGAGAAGATGAGAGAGGGGGGAAACCATGATATTGTATAAAAGAGTCTACTTTCAATGAAAGAAAAGGTTGTGTTCAAGTTAACAGCCAAGATTAGCTATTACAGGAGGCGTTGTTAAGCTTGTCCTTTCATTCTGAAAACACAGCCTGGCTGATACACAAACCCCACGGAAGCTGCTCATCTCCTCTGCTTTGTTTGGGAAGGATGCCAGAGCGATCATAAAATATTTAAAGCTCAAAGGGCTCCTGAAATTATTTTATCTGCCATCAGTTGGGGCAATCAGGAAAGCAAGAGTCTCACTAAGGGACTTTAGGATCAAATGAACAAGTCAAAAACTAAATTCAGCCTAGAATCAGGGCCTGGGAATAAGATTCATCTCCTTTTGGGGAGTTCTACCCTGTCTCACTGCTTGAGTGATCCTGCCATGTTGTGCCGCTGAGTTAGTTCTCTCTTGACTAGTTGTCATCCTGCGTTTTAAAGATTTAATAAGAAACTGGAATGTTCTCAGTAAAAAATGTGAAGTTTTGTAGGAAAGAAATGTTTGATAATGGGATTCTGATGCCACGCACTACGAAATGGGGGATTTCAGTTAGATGGTTTTCAGCTAGGAGAGCAAAATGTGCAGCTTAAAGTAGAAGAGGTGAGGGAATAGATTTCTTATTAGAACCCCAAGAACTGGGTTATGAGAAAACATGTCCAGGCCCACAGACCTTATGCATCCACTAGGAACCATTATCCAGTAAGAGGAAGAACTAGGCTTGGGAACAGGGTAGAACTGGGATTCTCCAACTTCAAAATGCTTTATGGAGTCCTGGAAACATATCCAGCTGCCCATTTGTTCTGCAGATTTATTCTACCAGGCACTTCAGTAGCTTGTGTGAGGTACATTAAATCTCATGACTTAAATATCCCCTTCTCAAGATGTTTATAGGCAGTATACTCTCATCTTGGGTTACGGTTATTTTTTATGTTTTTAAGCATTAATCTAAAAGTTAGGTAAGATGCACCTACCATAAATTTAGGTGACATTTAGTGCACACTAAATATTGTATTGTGCTGTCATTTCTCTGTCTAGTTCCACAACATCTTTATGACTACAAAATAAAGTCAGTATCAATTGAGCGGCCATACACCATCTCCTTCTTCCTCCACCTATCTTCTGTTTCTGTATTTACCTGTTCTGAATATTTTATAAGTATGGGAACTTTTAATTCTGTCTTCTTTGACTTATCACAGTGTATATAATATCCACTCTCATTGTTGTAACATGCATTACAGTGCTCAGTTCTCTTTTTATGGATCAACATTTCATTAAACTCTGGAAGATAACCGTTATCTATGTATCTGTTGAACATTTTGATGTCTCCATATTATATTAGTCAGACTTTCTACTGCTGTGTCAAGTGCCTGAGAGTTACTATTAAAAATGGGGGAAAAAAGATATATTCAATCTCCTCATTTTAAAATTTAAGCTCACGGTTGGTTGGTTCTATTGCCTTGTACTAACCAAATAGAAAGGCTATGGTGGAGGAAAGTGTATTATTTCACAGCAGCCAGAGAACGAGAGAAGGAAGGGACAGAACATGATACACCCTTTGAAGACATGCTCCTGGTCACTGAATTCCTGCAACTGATTTCCCTACTTCCAGAGTTTATTCACCAACTGATTACTGATTCATGCCTGTCAGTAGACTTCATCATGAACGAAGGGATGGCAGAGCCCTCATGGCCCAATCCCTTCCTCGGAAAACTGCTTGCATTGGGAGTGCAGTCTCTTTTTTTTTGGAAAACACTTCGTGTCCAAAGCCCAGCACATGTTTTGCTTGTGATGAAGGACAATGGTGTGGATATTTGCACATGAGTATTTGTCAGAGGACCTGTTTCCAAGCTTTTTGATACATGCCTAGGTGAATTCTGTGGCTAAATTTTCGAGGTACCACCATGTTGTTTGTGTCATTTTACCCCCAGCCCCAACCCCACTTAGGTTTCCACATCCTCTGCAACATTTGCTGTTTTTATTGTTTACATCTTCCTTCCTTCCTTCCTTCCTTCCTTCCTTCTTTCCTTCCTTCCTTCCTTCCTTCCTCTCTCTCTCTCTCTCTCTCTCTCTCTCTCTCTCTCTCCCTTCCTTCCTTTCCCTCTCTCCCTTTCTTTCTTTCTTTCTTTCTTTCTTTCTTTCTTTCTTTCTTTCTTTTTCTTTCTTAGGATTTAAACTTAAAACTTTAATGATGTTGGAATGATGCTGAGATTTAGTAAACTGACAAGAAAATGAATATCTTTGACAGCATATCTTATCACAAAGTAAGCAGTAAACTGTGACAGAAAAGTAAAGGATGAATTCAATGTAAAGTTCAGCACAGGAAAAAAACAGCACTTCAAAGGTGTGAGTCAGCTTCTTCCATGGCCTCACTATGAGTGCTTACAAAACAACACACATGCTATTAAAAAATTGAGAAAATAGACGTTATAAAGACTGGGGGCTGGAGAGATGGTTCAGCTGTTTGAGCACTTGATTTCCTTCCAGAGGACCTAAATTTGCTTCCTGGTATCCACATCAAACAGCTCATTTTCCACATTTTTGGTGTATCTATCCTAATGGGTATGAGTGAAAAACTATTAAATTGTGGTTTGCTTATATTTCTCTAATGACTGATAATGTTGATATTATTTGAACATGGTATTTAATGCACACAGATACTGATAATGGTGAAAGGAATTACTGCCTTTGTTCTTGGGGGCCCTGGAACATGAGATCATGGGACATAGGACTTGTGAATTGTAAGAGCAGGACTGTGAGGAAAAAGAAGAAAGAGGAGGAAGGGGGAGGGGGAAGGGCAGGAGGAGGAGGAAGATAAGGACATACCTGGGAGTATTGAATGAGTTTGTAGTAAAGAAACAGTCATATAGCCACATTTGAGAGAGGGTACACCCAGGCAATCAAGGGATAGAGAGTTTTCCACAGTATGAAGTTGGAAGACTACACAATGCCTGAGAGAGAATTGTGCAATCAGGACCCACCACCCATTGCACTATTTCTCTGTGAGCTACTTTGCCCCTGAGTGGAGTATAATTATATATGAATCACTAAGAGATTTGTATGTCTGGAAGCTTCAGTGAACCACAGCCTTTCCTGAGATGAGAGAAACACAAGGTCTTTTAGAAAATTAAGAGACCTTCCAGTCTATGAGGTGATGAAAATACTCTAAAAATCTCCACAATTTTTGAATATGTGGAATGAATTCATCTTTTTTGTGATCATTTTTGACTAAAGAATCCTTGGGTACAACTTTGGGAAACATGATTTTTTTTTTATGTTTATCTGCCATCTTTCACTTAGCAAAAACACATTCTCACCAAAGTAATTACTTTGAAGTCAATTTCCAAAAACAGGATTTAAGATTCCTTAAGGGATGCTTTGCCCTAATGGATGACAAAATTGAGTGCTGACCAGGCAGTATCTCAGTCTTCTCTTCTACTCCTCTGTGTAGAATAAGAGCCCTGTACGGTAGAATGTTGCAGCACAATGATCTTCATGGGTCAGCTAAACATACTCTGTAACTAAAACTGTTCAAAGTCTACTAAAACTAATACATCACCACTAAAAATGCCCACAAGTGAAAATATTTTCTTTTTTTTCCAACTTTTATTAGATATTTTTATCCAGCAAGTTCCCTGTACCCTCCCTGAAAATATTTTCTTATCTGCCAAATCCAGTTGTTTTTTAAATTAGTCCTTACTTAACCCATTTAATGTGCTTAGTTACCAGTAACCTTCTAGAGATCTAGCATGTAGCTAAGCCCACTCTAGGATGGTTGCAAATTTAATTCTCTCAGTAGCTTTCACAAATAAAGAAAAACATAATTTTTTTTTTTAATTTTTGCCTCTAAGATGCCTGGTCTTCTGTCCAACCCTAAATCACAGGAGAAAATTATTTAATTGTATGATCAAATTCTGAGATAATCCAATCTTATAAATAGCTCCCCTAGATCATTCTGAGTCTATATTAAATAAAATTATTCAGTTTCTCAGACAGCTGTCAACCATCTCCCACTCTGTTCCCTTCCTGTGGATTTACATGAGTCTAGAGAAATACAGAAGAAGCTGGGTCCTCAGGAATGATGCGAAATGACTGCCTTCTGCCTACTCATGTTGTTTACTATGCTGACCCAGATCCCCAGATTAATGGTTGTTATCTTCTTGTCCCAGAAAGATTGTGACCATGCTCCTTAAGTGTCAGTCTCACTGTCGCCATAGCTCATTTGCAGATTCCTTTGAAGTCTAGCTGAGATCCCTGTTTGGTCTCAACTCTGGAGACTCTTATGGGGAAGAATCCTCTTGAACAGCTTCCAAGATAGACTCTAAGTTAGTGTGTAAATCTATCAACCTCACAAAAAAATACAGTGAAGCTCAAAAAGTACAATATCTCCTTCAGTGTTAGCTTCATTTATCTTTTAGCCTAGCTGTCAAGGGTTGGGGTGAAAGAGGAGAGTTACAACATGCATATATTTATTTCGTTCTCCCATCTGTGTACTCTTCCCACCAGTGGATTTCTCCCTTCCTCTTCCAATTCAGACATACTCTGCATTAGATACTAGAGCTTAGCTGTTGAAACTTCTTGCATGTCTACTGTTTTATTAAAAGACCACTATTCACTAGATATTAACCTTACACCCTTCTCTAGCTGTGACAACAGAATACATTTCAGATGTTTCCAAATGTCCCTATGACAGAATAACTAAAGTAACCCCAGGTTTGAGAACCTCCAGTACAATATAAGAGGAGTCAAACCAATGCAACAGTGGCACTAATTTTCTGGGACACAGAGGTCACATTACAAGATACCTTCAATTCTACTCAGTATATTGAGATGGGGGATATATTATGCTTGCTGGTTAGTTTTAGTTTGGTTTTTAACTGGATAATTTGGTGTACTTTTTAAGGAAAGAAACGGGAGAAGGCTATGCCTTCAGAGGGTTTGTAATTCAGAACAAAATATAAACAAACAGCATGTAGGAATTGGGGACATTTAATGTAAACAAACAGCATGTAGGAGTTGGGGAGATTTAGTGACCTTTCTTCCTCCAGTTTTCTAGCACAGTGTATGGAGCAGATCTTAAAATTGGGGAACCATCTGAAATGCTCTGGAGCCCAAAGGAAACTAAGAGGGTTTATGGCCTTTTGCTGCTGAGCCTGAGCATCACTTCAGAGTCACCTTAGTCATCAAGTGTAACCACTTAGAAAGTCACAAAGAACCTGCTAAGAGAATGACATAACGGCCACCTCGATGATTGGCAATCTGTCATTATAAGACTCCTTTGGAACAGGTTGGTAAGAACACAGAGCCATCTTGCTTGGGACTGAGGCATGAGGGTCCCTTCATTGTCAGAATGAGTCAGTGGCCTTCTATCAGGGCTGCAAGTGGCTCTCATCTGAGCTTATAGAAATAAGAACGATGTAAACACAAACTGAGGAAAAATTTCTGGTGTCAAAACAGAATATCTTATCCTTCAAACAAAGCTATCCCATTCATATTATTAAAGTAATTTACTTTATTTTCATACCAAGACTTGAATTTTTGTTCTGGATATACTCAATGGCATATAATTGGTGCAATTATCTTTTTTCTTTTTTGTACATTCTTTGTACAAAATGATGCAATTTTTAACGGAATGCTTTATCAGAGTATTGGTTATCTATACATACAACTCTCTACCCATTCCCCATTTTGGTTCTGTTTCATTTTGTCAATACGTGGGTTAAGGCATCTGCACTGACTTCAGTAAAATGCCACCCAGTGACCTTTCACAAGCAGGTGGCAGAGTGCCAAGCAGGAAGGATATCGTTTACTGATCTTGTCTTGGAGGACTTAGCTGCTCAACTCACTGACATCAGCATTGCTCCCTTGCTTTCCTTTATATTTAGTAAAAGAAGATGTTCTATCCAAGAGGCAAAGTCTTTTCTAATAAAACGAGAAGGCCGAATGACCGTCCTTAGTCACTACAATGCAGCATCTGCTTAGGAGGCCAGCACTGAAAGCAATGAGCAGCCCAGCAATTTGTACACTCTTTGAATGAGACACCAAGCATGCTGTGCTAAACCCCAGAGGTAATTAAGGCAGACCTTTGCTGTCTCATGCTTCTGAGGTTGATTTCTGATCAGGAAAATAGAGATATGTCACTTTACCATGGCAGCTGAGTTTCAAATTAGAGAAATTGTGAGATGTAGTACCCAGCTTCTCTCTGATCTACACATGGAGGTTAACTGCTAGTCACAATCTATTACTTGTAGGGCAAGTGTTCTAACTTACCCTGAGCATTCCCAGCTGGTACCTGCTGTCTCTTTGAATTATTAACATCACTCCGTCATACACTGGCACCTCTGATTCCTTTGTCAAAGAATCTTTGTTCAGATAAAGTAGATAGTCATGATGCCATACCTATATGTTTGTATATAGAATAAGACTATAAATATAAATCATATCACAGTAGGAATAGCCTGTAGTTGGAACATTTGGCCACATTATCTACAGATTATGACTTGAAGATGACCTCCCTCTTGACATCTCTTGAAATTGCAGTGTCCGTAAAGGTGGTAAAGAAGTAGAGACATTCTTTAAAGAGCAACAACTAGACTAGAGAGAGTTTCCTCATAAAAACAGAGGAGACTTTAGGTTCAACTGAACAAACAAAATCTAAACTAACAGACTCCACTGGACTCTATCAGCTTGATTTTACAATTTTAAATCTTAAAGTAATGGGAAGCTGAGAGGAAGTATTCTAAGGACTCATTTTATATAAAACGTACAAATGTTCTGGCAAAGTCCATGAAGTGGGCCTATGAACTGTCTAAAGGAGTTTTAACATGGGCAATGACAAACATAAATGAGTAATTTGGGGATTTTGGTCACTTCAAGCCCAAAGTGAGATAGTCTGCTTTTGTGTTTTGTGAAGATAATTTTATCAATTCCAGAATGTTGGCTCCTGTGTATAATCCTGTCCTCAAGATGCTGGGTCAGGAGCACTGCAAGTTTTGGGCCAGTATGAGGGCACATAATAAGAATCTATCTCAAAAATTCAAACAACCAAGCAAATAGTTTTTTAAAACTGGGGTTTTACTAGTCCCAACAGAAGGACTCAGAAGGTTTATACTGACTATTGCCCAAGCCTGAAGATTCCCTTAGGACATTTTCCATCTTCTACTGGATTGTGTCTTGTTCTTTATCATAAAGATATCATTGTATAAAGGATTAACATTCTTTCTGCATAGCTTGCAGGATAGTTTCGCACTGCTAATTGGACATTTTTCAAGTAGATATCACAAGAAGCCAGCTGGCTATCACATCTGTACACGCCTTTGGAGAATATCCACCCAGCCCTTTTCCCCTATATCTCTCTTTTAGCTTTGTTCTTTGTCAGACAATAATTTTGTTAAAATAAAGTTCCTCATATAATGCTGTAAACAAGGAAAGATAAATGGAAATGGAACAAATTTCATAATCCATACATTACAGGGACTTTGGGGTCCTGCTGGTGGTTTAATAATAAAGACACGGGGACATCTATATAGTTTGAGGCTGTTGGCCTTTTTGCTGGGGCAGTCTCTCAGCTAGCTTCTAACTTAACCTGACTTCTCTGCTGCTGTGTCCTGACACGTGGCTTTCTCTTTACCTCTCGGCTTCATCCAACCAAGCTCTGTCTTCCTTCTGTGTCTATCTAAGTTTCTGTCTGCCTGTTTATTCTGCTCCTGTTTCAGCTGCCAGCTCTTTATTAAACAAAAGCCACATTTCTTTCTCATACAAACAAACAAACAAACAAACAAACAAGCTATTAGCTTAGTGGGATAGGTTCCTTAGCTTACTCTCACTTTCTGAGCCCAGCAGTAACAAGACTATGCCCAGTCCATATTTTAGTATTTCTTTTGGCCACATAGAGAACAATGTGACCTTCAGTGACCTCCCCCACTGAAGCTTGCTTTTCCCTATTTTGGGGCAGATGAGAAAGTAACAAACGGGTGATGGGACATAGAAATGACAATACCAAATATCCTGCCAGCACGTGGTGCTGCAATTAACAATGGAAAATACAGGGGCATGCCTGAATAGCCATTTGATGCAATATGTGTGAGTGCAGGTCATCCCAACACTCAAGTTATGGTAATATGTGGTAGATGGATGGATGGATAAAAGCCTCGGAAAGTTATGAGTGAGACATATGTGTTGAGTTCAGGAAATTGGACACCATCAATGAGGTGCATTAGCACCCTGGGATTCAAGGAGACCTACACTATGATTCTGTTACAAATTCTGGCAGAATATAAAGCCTCCACTCCATAAAATTCATCAAGTGTCTGGATTCCTTTCTCATCCTCTGTGAAATGAAGGCGGTGAAAACATTACTTATTAAGGTCTTCTTCAGATGGAATGTCCTCAATGATTTTTGATATTTTAATGTTTTTAACAATGTAAAAAATTACAAAAATATTTTGCTGATCTTTATCAGTCTTAAAAATTTTCACTCTTGCTTCTATTTCAGAGCTTTCTCAAAGAATTAGCTATTTTGAATCTACTTCTTGTTCTATCTTCAGTCGAAGCACAGCATTTGCCTTGAAGCCTTAGCAGGTCAGGTGGTTTCCTTTCAAATGTGAGTTGAGGGCTAAGGGCAACACACAAATACCTTGTATACAGCACTGCCTCTGAAATTCCATCCTCGGGAGTTTGCCTCTTGCAGATAAGGCACGTGAACTCTGTTAATACGAACACTGTGTGCTAAAGCGTGACAGAGCACACAAAGCTGGAGGTCCTCGCTGAGCTGCCTTCCTGACCACAGCATTCTGGGGCAGAAGAGAGAAAGTGGGAAAGTTCTCATTGCAGAAATGAGTGATTCATCAAAGATCTACAGGACTCCAATATTTCTACCCATAGAGATCACACCTAGAGATTGCCATCCATTGACTACCAATAGCTAGGAAATAAATAGACGCTGTAGTAGGGAATGCTGCTGGTGTCAGCAGGGAGCAAGAGGCTCTGACAGTACCAAAAATCTTCAAGAACAGCCCCCCCCACCCCCGCGCTTTAATTTTCCTCAGCCTAGACACATTCATAGAAATTTGTATGAAACTAGTTGTTGGCTTACAGACAGTTCCACTAGGTTCCTCCCAAAGGTGACCTAGCAACAGCTTGAGTCATCCACAGCAACCATTTCTTCTTGCGCAGCTGCTGGGTGCCTGTGGCCTGGCAGTGTATCAGAGGACTGCCCCCTCCCCTCCCCCACTTACTCTCCTCCTCCTCCTCCTCTGCCTCCCCCTTCTTTCCCTGCTCCTTCCCCTCTCCCTTCTTCTCCCCTCCCTTAATCTCCCTGCCTCCTTCCCCCTCCTTCCCCTCCCCCTTTGCCCCCCTCCCTCTTTTCTTTTTCTTTTTCTTAAACAGCAAAAATACATTCCTTTTTATTGTTTTGTGAAATAAATATAAAATTATGTGCAAATAACAGTTTTTGTTTGAACATTGTTACACTGTCACCCCACAGCTTCCCCCCACCCCTTGGATATTTATTTACATTTCAAATGTTTTTCCCCTTTCAAGGTCATCCCTTCTGGAAACCCCTGATCCCATCTGCCTCCCCCTGCCTCTATGAGAGTGCTACTCCACTCATCCACTCCTGTCCTCCTGCCCTGGCATTCCCCTACACTGGGGCATTGAACACCCTCAGGTCCAAGGGTCTCTCCTCCCACTGATGTCCAATAAGGCCATCTTCTGCCACATATGTGGCCAGTGCCATAGGTCACTCCATGTGTACTCTTTGGTTGGTGGTCCAGTCACCAGGAGGTCGGAGGTCTGGCTTGTTGACACTGTTCATCCCTCTGTGGGGCTCCCCTCAGCTCCTTCAGTCCCTTCTCCATCTCCTCCATCAGAACCCCTGAACTCAGTCCAATGGTTGGCTGCAAGCTGCCTCCTCTACTCCTCTATATTTGTCAGGCTATGACAGAGCCTCTCAGGAGACAGCCATATCAAGCTCCAGTCAGCAAGCACTTCCTGGCATCCACAATAGTGTCCAGGTTTGGTGGCTGTACATGGGATGGATCCGCCCTCCGTCCCTTTTCATTCTCTTGCTTGCTTTCCTTCTGTTCTGACATGTTCTCAGCAGGCATCTTCTTTTTTTTTTTTTTGGTCCTTCTCGGACCCCACCCCCACCCCCACCCTCCCACCCCTGCTTTCTCTGCCTCTGCAGCCTTCCAATTCCCCTCCCCCTACAATAAACTTCCTTCTATCAGATCTGTGTGATGTCATAATTTCCCAGGGTGACACATTGGAATGAGCCCGCCAGGTACCCCTTTACTCCTGCCACCACCATATGATATCTCATCACACTAGTGAACTTTCATCTGTCCCGAGGAGCTCTCTAGTCTCTAGAACAAGGAGGAAGGTAGAGGCTCAAAGTGACTTTACTGGTTACACATTCTTTGGCTAGTCCAGAATCTTTTTGTTTTCATTTTCCCAGACTTTCATATCTATTGTTAGAATTGAGGAGAAAGTGTTCTGCACAGAGAGTTTTTGCTAGCACCACCATTTTGGATTTTTTTTTTTTTTTTTTGGAGTAGGAGACTACAGTAATTCTTCCTTTGCCCACCACAAGATGTGATTGGACCCTTCTCAAAGAAGAAGGGGAGGGGGATGGGGGAGGATCTGCATAAGGGGATACAGGGTGGAGAGAGGGCTGATATTGGGATGTAAAGTGAATAAATAAATTTTACAAACAGAGTTGAGTTGTTGGAGGTTCTTTGGAAAAGAACTCTTCTGTTTCCTCTATTCCATATTTGTCATGCTACATATGGAACACATGTAGGGTCAGAGGTACATTCTGAGATATTGTCTTTGTTGCTGTGCTGGCTTAGGAGAGTTCTCCTTCATTTATTGTCTGTTTCTGCTGTTCTGACATTTTATGAAATGTGGGTGTCTTCTGGAGGAAGTAGATTAGACAGTCTCTTCTCTTCTCTTCAATAATTCATGTTGTTAACCTTACAAGCAACTGTGGATGTTACAGCAGTGGAAGTGGCCAAGGAATGTGGTGCACGACAAACCTGTGCTTCTTAAAGAAGTGCTCATAGGAGGAGTTTTGAAAGCTTGGATGCAAAATGAGAAACACGCCCTAGCAGTTATAGATCTTAGAGTCAGTACATCTTAAATGTCTCTGCTTCTGCTTGGTGATTCTGCCAGGTTCAGATTCATATTTAAGATAAGAAGGAATATATTTTTATTCTCTTTTGATCTCACCAGTGATTTTTTTTTCCACCTTGATTTTTGGGCAAGGAGTCTTAAGTAGTAGACCAATCCCTTTGGCAGCCACAGGGGAAACATTTAAAGAGGAAAATAGAAGCTTGACTTCTATTCATCTAAATCTTCATGTTGAGAAGGGGAGAGGAATTGGGGGAAGAATTGTGGGAGGGGGTAGTGAGCAGAATGTAAAGTAAATAAGTAATAAATACATAAATAAATAAATAAAACAAAATCTTCATTTTTGCCTCAGTCAAACCCATCACCCTTGAAGTTTTTCAACCACTTACACTTCAAAGCTACTCATATTTCCGTATTTTTCATCTTGTAGGCTTGACTCTGTTTAGAGTCTTCCTATCTGTTTCCTCTCTAATGTTCTACTTTCTATCGTCTTATCATCCACCTCGGGTTATTTCATCTGCCTCCAAAGCAGAATACATCCAGTGAGCTTTCTACGGCAGCTATTGTATTTTTTTTTTCTTTCAAAATTCCTATTTGATTCTTCGAGTTTTAGTACAAATATATTGTACATTGAGTATAGGCTTTTCAACTTATTCTTTTGCATTTTTCTTCATAAGGTTTTTCTTAATTGTTTTCTTTTATTCAATCTTGTTTGTAATTGCTTGTTTAAATGTGCTTATCACAGTTGCTTCTAAATCTTTGTTAGCTCTGTTTTCTTGTCATGCTGGTGTTGACTGTCTTTCCATTTAGTCTGAGATATTTTATGGTCTTGATATGACAAGTGATGTTTCTATTGAAGCCATAAGTGGACACATTTTTAGATTATATTATGGGCCTGTTACTCCTACTGCAAGTTGCTATTTTAACCAGACTTATTTACGATGTTGGCAGGGAGGGGAAAGGAATGTAGTGTCCCATTACTTCCAGATGGTTTTAAAAGCCACATCTCCAGTTTCAGCACCAGTCAGTTAACACCCGAAAGGAGTCTCCTTGATATTGTTAAGTGGGACAGGGGCTTTAATTGTAGTAGCTCTCACTGGCACCTCTCTAATAGTGGCTATGTTAGATCAGCATCAGTATCAAATAATGCCTGACATAAGCAACTAAAGAGAGAAAAAGTTTGTTTTGCTTTGTGTCTTGGAAGTGTCAGACCACAGTCCTTGGCTCCATTAATTCTGGACTCACAGTGAGGCAGAGCACTGTGGCCATGAGAACAGACAGGAGAAACATGAAAAGCAGGAGGCAGAGGACAAGGACCAAGGCAAGGACCTTCAGGACTAGGACCAACGACCTACCTACTTCTTCTAGCTAGGGTCTACCTCCTTGAACCTCCCTGCTTTGTTTTCCAAAATAACACCATTAAGGGAACCAACCCATCAGCAATGCACTTGTCAGGGACAGTTCATATTAGTCTTAAGCGTGACTGTGGTCTCTGAGTGGTGGTGAGAATTCTGACTCTTCACTTTTCTCCTTGTGGCGCCATCCTGAAGGGAGGATTGTCTCTTTACTGCCCAGGCTGGTTAGACACACGTTTCCCCAGAAGGTTTCCAATAGCTAAAGCTGGGGAAAAGAGAGGGGCTACATGATGGTTGATCTTCATTGTCAGCTTGACTAGACATAATTAAATAGAGGTATTTTTTAAAGGTTTCCAGACTTAAAATAAGTATTAGGATCCATAATGGGGAAAATTGGAGCTAAATTAGATTTTGTCAAATTGAAAAGAAATCTGTTCAGGGAAGGATATTGTTAAAAGGATGAAAAGGTAAGTTGTGGATTTGGAGAAAGGTATTTGTAAGCCACTTACCCATCAAAAGAATATACTCTGCTGTTAGGAAAAGACTCAAACCTTAATATCTACAAACAGACAATTCACTTTGGAAGTGGACAAATAATACTAGAAGATCTCCCATCCCAAAGGAGAGACAGGTGGCAAGGAACACATAGAAGGATATTCACCCTCTTCATCCATTAAGAAATGCAAATTAAAACCACAATAAGATGTCCTTACATACCTGTCAAATTTTCTAAAGTAAAACACCCTGGAAACACCAAATATCAGGGATGATATGAGAAACTGGATCACATGGTTGGTAGAAACATATAAATTTAGGACAGTCTTTTAAAACTAACCATGCAGTTACTAGAAAAGCCATGCAGCTTCAATTCAGGACACTCATGTGAAAGAGACAACAATGCCCTTTACAGAAAAGTCCATTCACACATGTCTACAGCACATTTTCTTTTTACAGACCAAAACTGGAAATTATCTAACATGTCTGGGATGAGTTATTAAAGTGTGACTCATTTCAATCTTGGAATGGCACCCAGCAGTGTAACCAACTGACCATAGATGTGAATGGATAGCTAGAGAACTGGGCTATGCAAAGTCTCACTCATGTTACATTCTTGAAAGCAGAGTGGTGATGCCTACGGGGGAAGGAAGAGATAAAGATAGGGAAGAAGTGGGTTGGGTTATGAAAGGACATTAGTGGAAACCTTTTTGTAATGATAGAAATGTACTCTATTTTGAGTTTATCAAAGTCCATTTTCTAGCTGGGAATGTGCACTGCAGTTCTGTAAGACTCTATTCTTGGAGAAAACTGAGTGGACAGAGAACTCTCTCTGTCTTATTTATCTTATTTGGATATGAATATACATTAATTTCAAAATATATTTTAAATCAACACTACCATATAGTTACTCTGACAAAGCATGAGTGTTTACCTTAAGGCGACCAGTAAGAAATCCTGGAAGAGACTTTGAGATCATACGTTTCTAACCCTTGATTTCTTCTGGAACATCAACCAGAAGAAGCCTCAGGTATGGTCCAGATGCTTTGAGAAGCATAGAATTGTGCAAGTGAGAAACTTTCTAGAGCCACAGGCTGACTCCTGAGGTAGAAATTGTCACCATCACTTATATATACCATTCATCCTCCCAGAGAGTTTGTGCCTTCAGACTGAGAGAGGACAGCTTGCAATGTGGCCCAGCTGTGATACCACTGATCAGTGCTGGTAATGTAGGGCTGGTGGGTGCTGCTGCAGGGAGGGAGGCTGTCTATGCTTAGGGAAGGTCACATCTGCTGCATTACAAAGTCAGCATTGAGTCAGTGGCTTTGGAGAGCTTCTTCCATTCTCAATTCTGGTCACTCCAGGTGCCTCTTTTCATTCTCTGAGCTTATGGCTCCTTTTACCACCATATCTCATCTACTCAGCAGGAGAGAAGTGGCCACAGGGATGGAGCATAGTCACAGCAGGCCTTAACTACCTCCGCTTCAGGTGAGGAACAGCAACAAGGCACATATAATGAGGCTATCATTTGGAAACTCTGAAACTAAACCCATTCCTCAAAGTGTTGAAAGTATACTACTAACAGAAAGTCTTTATTCAAAGATACTCTTTATTCTTTGTTATTCTTTATAGTATGAAAAGGGTAGACAAACAAAGCTAATTTGAGATCTGTGTGGCAGGCAGACACTATTAACTCAAGAATTCTCAAATCATTCATCTCCTGGCAGCTCTCTAATGAAAGCCCTCTAAACACTTACTCAGTTCTCTTGCTCTTCTGTCTACCAAAGTCAGATGATCCTTTTGTAGGCCCTAAGAAAACACACAAGATAGGGGAACAGGTAACAGGAGCTAGGCGGAGAAAGACGTCACAGGGAAGGTGGTGAGAGCATATGAGTTACAGGACAGCAACTTGGATGGCTTTTATATGTGCACCGATTTCAAAAACTGAGACAGGGATTTGCAGTGATTTGCTGAAGCTTTGGGTTGCTAGAGGATAGGAGTGCTCTATTTCCAAAAGCCAGAGATGCTGCTGAATAACCTGCCAAGCTAAGTACAATTCTGGATTAAGAGATCAGCAAGGGTCAGTTCACCTGACCCCGTGGGTGCCTGGAGGAATATGTTCAAGCAAAACAAATTTGCTAAAGGAAAAAAAAAAAAACCAGCTGATGTGAAGGATCACCTGTGAGTGAGCCATTAAGCTGAGCATGGGAAACTGTAGGGCAAGATGATATATATTGACAATAACATATGAGTCAGCACCATATAAGATCCCAGTTTTACTTCCTATCTAGAATATGTTTGAGTGCTTTTGAAATTGGCAATATTAGAAAGAATAGACTTTGGAATAAAAAAAAAATATTTGAATTCCAGAATTTTCTGATTGTTAGATTACCTTAGGATGTTTAGTTCAATGTTTCCAAGTAGATTTTCTTGTCTGAAAAATGGACACAATGACACTTGAGTAGTTCTTAGGGATGAAATGAAAGATTGTAAAGCATAAAGTTTCCAGTCACACAGTAGACACTCAAATATTAATTTTTATATCAAATCTGTGTCACCAAAATATCCAGCTTTTGTTTTTTAGAAATTAGATAATAAAGCTCTTCTTGCTATACTTCCCTTAGCCTCAGCAACAGAATCTGTTTAGCATAGAGGCAAAAGTGACCTGACAACTTATCTGTTTAATGCTACAGTTCATAAACATGGAGATCAAAGTCCAGAGACTTTACTAAAGAAACAAAACTAGACAATGTTGTAGTCTCTACTGGCCAGGTCCAAGTTGCCCATATATATATATATATATATATATATATATATATATAATCTGAATAGTACAGAGCTCTGTGATTGGTTAATGCTGCTTGCCACTCTATCCAATGGGGAAAGTAATAAGAGTAGCATAGGTTTCTGGGTTATCTCAGACAGGTTCTGCTGAATTCTGTTTTATTTAAGGTGAATGTTATTTAATATCTTTCCATAAATACATGTTTGAGAATCACTGAAGAAAAAAATGAAAATTGCCCTGGGTCTCCCATAAGCATATGGTCCAGAGGACACAATCCCACAGTTGGATCAGTTGAGTAGATATACTGATTCAGAATAAAAGGATATATATATATATATATATATATATATATATATATATATATATCAGCAGAGATTGAGGAAGATGCAATTTTTAACATGCTAGGATGGAATGGCAGTTTCCAAGAGTCTAGTATATCAGACTCCAAGCTAGAAATTGACAACCATTAAAAACTATTTTATCAAAGTCACTACAAGAGGAAATATGCCTATCTTTTTTCCAAACTTGTAATTATCTAGTGCAGAATTTCAGTATGGGGAAAGAATTATAGATATGGGGAACAGATAAAGTATTGTGTGGATGTGTGTTATTGACATGAGCACAGCTGTGTCAAGGGCCATACTGTCTCAGAACCATGAGAATAGCAAAGCTTTCTCTGGCTCAAAGTCCCCATGGTTTATGTGCGAATTTTAAGTGTGTCCTGAAAATGTTGATGTGGCTTTCTCCTCTCAGATGTTTACAGTCTGAGACTATTCCTTTATAGAGACCTCAGACTGAGATCTGCTAAGCCTGCCCCTCATTCATCTATATGCAATAAACTCAATCTCTATATGTCCAAGTTGTTACTGCATATCTTCATCAGAGTACACAGCCCACCAGCCAACCAGATCCCAGACTCTCTCTATCTGAGTGCATGTGTTGTTTTTGTTGTTGTTGTTGTTGTTGTTATTGCTGCTGCTGCTGCTGCTATTGCTGCTGCTGTTTCATTCCCCATCTCCCTAGTTAGATCAACCCCTACACCTTGCATGTCTCAGCAATAGAGCTGCAGGCAAGACTGGGATCTCTATCTGTTGCTTTAACACACATTGCCAAGTTTCTGAAAGCATGGCTTAGATGTTGCGAAAGAGGGGTAGCTGTGAGTTTCAGGTCAGTCTGGTCTACATGGTGAGTTTTAGGCTACCCTGGGCTAGTGAGCTTCTGTCTAAAAAACAAAACAGAATAAAAAGCAAAAAAGGGAAGAAGGGAGGGAGGGAGAGAGGGAGGGAGGGAGAGAGGGAGGGAGGAAGAATATTTGATTCTAGCTTAACTTAAAGATAATTTTAGAACTGGTGCTTGCTGAATTTGAGTACAATCATTCAAAGGAGGCTAAGTATGTAACAAAATAGTTCTTACCTTTGCGAATGCTGGCTGATACCCCATGGTTTGTGTTCTGTCTTCTATGTGTATGAATCTTATTGGA
Source organism: Mus minutoides (assembly GCA_902729485.2). NCBI lineage: Eukaryota > Metazoa > Chordata > Mammalia > Rodentia > Muridae > Mus > Mus minutoides. Next base: position 1,282,624 of record LR749870.1, on the reverse strand, counting down.
AGGCAACTGTCCAATCACAAATTTATTTCCTAGTACTGTTTGTATACAGGTGTAACCAAGTGGTTGGTTATCACCAACAGAGTGTGAAAAATGATGTGCACTACCTCTAGAACATTCCGTTCGCTGAAACCAGAAGATAAAGGAGCCACAAGAGGGAAGGGAATTTGAGCATTGGAATTTTTATAATAAAGAAACATCATCTTGGGATACTGACAAGGAGAAGGAGAAAGTAATCATTAAAAACTATGCCAGAGCAACCTGTTCTTCAGATGAGCCTGCCTGCTGGGTCATTGTCTGAGTTGGGTCTTCTCGGGGAAAGGTAAATGACTCTCTCTAACCTGCTGCAGTTTTCTTATGTACTACAACAGAAATCACCGTCTATTAAGCCAAAGACTGGAGGATAATGACTCAAATGTCATATCATATGAAGTACTGATATCCAAATACTCTTAAAGCTCAATAATAAGAAATTTCTTATTAGCAGCCTTGTAAAAATAGATGACAGAAACAAAAGCTGAATCTAAGAAGATGCCTGAAGAGAAAGACAAATTGAAGGATGTTCATTGTTATGATGGCTGTTCTTGGTTGTCAACCTGACTACATTTGGTATTAACTAAAGCTCAAGCAGCTGGGTACACTTGTGAGAAACTTTTCTGGATGAGATCATTTGATGTGGGAAGACCCACCCTAAATATGGCTCACATTGTCTGGTGGGAGTCTGTGTAAAGAAGAAAATTTTCAGTCTTTGCCCCACTCTTGCTGACAAGTCTGTTCCTTCAGTAGTATTAAAGCCTACTTCTTCATAATTCTCATATATATTGAAGACCAACTGAGACTTCTAGCTTTGACTACTGAACAACTACTAGATTCTTGAAGTATCTGTTAGGAGACAGCCATTGTTTCAATAGTCAAATCCCAGACTATTAGCCATTCTAACAAATTATATATATATATATATATATATATATATATATATATATATTCATTCTACTAGTCCTGTTTCTCTAGAGAACTCTAACTAATAAAAATGAAATGTCATACATTTTTAATGAATTGAGAGTAAATCCCCAGCAGGTACCACTCTGCTATAATGGATAAAGCCTAAAGCACACATAACATCACCTGCTACAGAGAAGACTGATGCTGCTTTGCAGAACTAAAACTATTCTCTTGGGTTGTGTTTTGTTCTTGAGTCAGTGCCCCACGTAATCCAGGTTGATTTTTACCTTGCAATATCACTAATGCCTGGGATCACAGGCTAGCACCATTGAACAGAGCTGAAAATACTCATTCCAAAAATAATTTCTGGTATTTACCCAAATGAATCAAATACTTAAATCTGTACAACATCTCTCTCCAAAGGGGCTAGAGAGGTGACTTGGGGTGAAGAACACTTGTTTCTTTTGAAGAGAATCCCCATTGAGTTCCCACACGATATGATGACTCACAACCATCTGCCATTATAATTTCAGAGATTCCAAGGCCCTCTTCTGGCCTCCACGGACACTTTATGCACGGGATGTATGTGTCAGCAAAACATGAAACAAATCCACACAGATATGTATGGCAGCTTTATCTATCACCACCTAAATTTGATCCTCAGTAGACGACCAGAAAAGTAAACTGTAGTACTTACTGATATGAAATATTATTTAGCACTAAAAATATTAACACTATTAAATAACAAACCCATGTTATTTTATAACAAATATAAAATTTTCACAAAACTAAGTTCTATTGGACAGTTGAGATGGCTCCGTGGATAAAGTGCTTGGCAAACAAGTACAAAGAACTGAGTAAGAGTCCCAGAATATGTGTAAATAAAGCCAGTCTTGGTGATATGTATGTCACAGACTGTCCCCTTTTTGGGTCTCCTATCTGCATGGAACGGGTTTTCTGGAGCAGATGGGCAAAGGAGTTGGTGAATGACAAACAGAGACCACACGAGAGGGTGCGTAGAATCTGAATGTATTTTCACAAAATGAACACCAGTCTTATATAATACAAAAAACAAAGCAGGCAGGCAAAGTACATTGACGTTACCTGACACAAAACAAAGGAATGACTTCAAAAGGACTTACAGGAACCAGGTAATATTTACAGTAAATATAAAACAGCTCTGCCTAGGGTCAGCTAATGACAGGTAAGGATTTCACACCCTAGTCACCATTTGTGCTACTCCTTTGAGCCTTGTGAGAGCTCAGGAGGTTCTTCTCTATCAGACCTTCTCATGAATAATGTATTACCACAACCCCCCTATTTCCTAGGCCCAGGTAGATTCTAGCAAGAGTATAACTTGACTGTTCTTTTAAGTATCTGTGTGGGGAATCTCCATTTGTCAGAAGAATTCTCCAACTTGCTTCTAATCTGCAATGTAGTCTGCTATACCTGGCTGTAGTGAAGATTCCTGTCTCAGTGGGAAATTCTAACTCTTTCATAGTCCCTTGCCTGGATAAGACTGGCTATTGTCCCTAGTAAACATCCTGCAGACCAGCCCTGAGCTACTTTGCTCCATTCTTTATAATGCTAAAGAGTTTCCCCATCTCTAGATAGTTTTCTGAATTCCTACTGAAATCAAGGAGGAATCTAAGACTGTTGGAACACTGGAAGGCTTAGCTATATCAGGATTCAATCTATAAAGGCACTTATAATAAAGTAATACTAAAGGAGAGCACGTGGATCCATACACCAGACTAACGCAGGAATATACAGATTGTGAGAATGTCTTCCCAGGAGAATGAGTTTCTTTTCAAACTCTGTGTCTCATGAGTGCTTTTAGGCCCCTCAACCTGCCATGTCACTACACTGTGATGTGTGTAACATGTGTGTCTTAATCCCTGCACTCTTATGTTGAGATGGGAGTTGAATACAAGTGAATCCCTGGAAGCTCACTGGCCAGCAAGTCTGGCATATACAATTGCAAACAAATAAACACTGTCTCAAAAAAGGTAGAAGGCAAGACCTATGTGAGAAGATGTTCCCTAACCTCTCCATATGTACCATCATCATGCATTGACATGTGCACACACAGACATGCATGCCTAATCATAATGCACACATACACACATACACATGAGAGAGGGGGGATTGAACTGTCTTAAAGGAACCTCCTCACTCTGACTTCACGTCTCATCACATGATTGCTCCTCTAATACCCACCTCCACCTTAGTAATGTTATAACAATGGAACCTCCAGGGCTTTTAAGCATGGACAAAAGCAGATGATAATGAAGTTTTTTTATTCCTTTCAAATATATCACTGTGGGACAATAGCAAGAGATGTTGTACATGTGTGAGAATAAAGGGAGATGTTGTACATGTGTGAGGATAAAAGCTGTGCAGGAATTATTTGCATTTTCTAATTAATTTTGCTTTGAATCTAAAAAAGTAAAAAACCCTCCAGAAAATAATGTTTTTATTAAGAGGAATAAAAATCCCATGTCCAGTTACAGCATTATGCTCTCAGATCCCTGAACAGTTCTGACAAAGTTCTAACCTAGAGCTATCCAGGTTCTTATCAACACATGTTGAACAGATGGACAGACAAACATTAATGGCTTAACAATTTTCATGGGATTATGCCTAGTAATCATAATCGTCTTTTATTTATCAAGTAATTCATGTCCTCCATTCAAGGAAAACAGCACTATTTCTGAAGGAAGTGATAAGGAAATTTAAAGCAATAGAAAATGAGTTGAAATTTACCCAAGACACTGTAACAGCTACCTGGGACTTGCATCCAGTAAGTGGATACCAATCCTCTCCTATATGTGTCAACTATCATAAGTTTATGGCCCCAGTCAGATTGGCATCTGCTATTAAACATTTCAAGTTTCCTAGTGGTTCAAATAGTTCTACCTGCCAGTCACCTTCCTTTTCCTGTCCTTCTCAACCCTCTTCCTTACTTTCTGTAGTGGTAGTTGGGTCACCGCTTTGGCTCCCCACAGGTCACATCTGTGCACCCACCAAGAAGCAATCTGGACTCCTAAACCTTCTCCTGTTAGGAACCACTCCCATTCAGTACTCCTGAGACTCCTAAACCCTCCCTTGCTACCTCAGGCCCAATTGGGGAAGTGGACAGTGGTCACTTACTCAAATTCTTACATGGCTGATAGGCTTTCTTTCCTGCAGCTCCTATGTCTCCTCAACTTCTCCCCCAAGTCATGGTGACTCTTTTCTTCCCCAGTCCCCAGCCAGCACAAATCTCCATGTCCCCTCTGAGTCCCATTCACTGGCTGTACGGCAGGCAATTCTTTATTGCCAATCAAATCCATCTGAGAGCAGAGACCCTCAGCATCTAGGACCGTGGCCATTGGGGAGCCAAACTGAATTGAGACAGTATTAGAACCAAATCCTAACAACTTTCAGGGAACTAAAAATTTTCAGGATAACGTTTATCCTCTCTGAAATCTCCATCTTCTAAAAGTAAATCTAACTGCTGCTGTTTTCTGTCGTTGCCCACTCTGTATGGAGTACAGAACTGTCTATGACCAACATCAGCTGAGTTTGAACTCATCTGCTCTCCCACTGCAGGTACTCATTCCATCAGCTAAAGCACGTCTGAGGGACAGCTGCATTTGAAGCACTGTTCTGGATAGAATTCATTCTACTAACTACCAGAAGAATAACAGGACAGAGATTATAGGCTCCAAAGAAGGCCCCAGCCCTGAGATTCTGACCTCATGGTGCTCATATCTTTGTATAGCATGCTCCTACACCAAACTATGCTTGGCCTGTGTGACCAACAGCATGTATGAAATCATAGGGCCAGAAGTCTGGCTACTCTTCCTAAAGTTAGTCCAAGCTGTTATCAGAGGACTTCAGTTTCTCTCCAAGTGCTTGTCTTCCTAGGACTGAATACATGTACTCACAGCTTGACATCGGTTTCTCAAGCAATTATGAAATGGAGATAAGCTGTGATTCCTTCCATGATTATGCATGTAATACATAAGAGGGATACTTTTTAATTATTAAATTTTATTTAATGTAGATTCTGACATTCCTAGGAGACACATTCTCACAGAAAACCCACAGATCCTCTGGCTCTCAAAAATCTTCCCACCTATTCTTCCTCAATGGTTCCAAAGCCTTAGGTGTGGAAGAATTTTGTAGATGTAACCATTGAGACTGGGCTCAACAACTCTGCCTTTTGATTGGATGTAATTTCCTGGAATGGTCTCCACCTGATACAAAGAGAGGTTTCCTTGATCCAGGGTGAACATTACACTTACCCATGGGTATAAAAGGACAAATATTTAGGGTGTCATTAGGGATCACACTGGTTTAGTAAATTGATGGTTGTGGGTTCTATGGCTTCATGAGCCCCGAGGGGTTGGTTAAGTTCCCAGGTATCATTTCCTTCTTGTTGAGCAGGTCTTAAGTCTGATTAAAGAGCTGTTGGTTAACCCCGAGGTATGAGTGCCACTACTGACTGAAATTTTTCTCAGTAGACTGAGAATTTTCCTCTAGCCTAGAGTATGAGAGACATACAAAGTAATTTTGGTTACTTTTTTCTCCTACTACAAATGCACATTAGTGGGACTTTACCACCAGCAGATATGCCTTCCAGAGATGTTGGCACAGTAATGATGAAATAAATAATTCAGTTTGTGTAGAGCTCATATTCTAAGCTAAATGGTTAATAGGTCTGCCAGTGAGACACATTAGTGTGGAGTTGCACCTGGATATAAAACTCCTAAATATTTATATCTGTTCTTTATTCAGATACTGAGTATCTCCACTTTCCTAAGCTAATAACTAGAACTATAAGGGCAGCACTTTTGTCTCTGCTGAATATCCTTCAATCTCCAACTAGTAAATTATGTTGCTTAGGGGAAGACCTTGTAAAATTCACATCATAGTCAGAATCACAGTGTGATGGTTTGAATAAAAATGGCCTCCATAGACCATTAGGGATTGGCACTATTAGTATGTGTGGCCTTGTTGAAGTAGATCTGGCCTTATTGTTGAAAGTGTATCACTGGGGGTGGGCTTTGAGCTTTCATATGCTAAAGCCAGGACCAGTGCCACTCTCTCTTCCTGCTGTCTGAAGATCCAGGTGTAAAATTCTAAGCTACCTTTCTAGCACCATGTCTGCCTGTGTTCCACCATGCTTTCCACTATGATAATAATGGACTAAACCTCTGAACTCTAAGTCAGTCCCAGTGAAACATTTTCCTTTGGAAGAGTTGCCATGGCCATGGTGTCTCTTTTCAGAGCAACAACCCTGACTAAGACTCACAATATTTATGAAAATAAATATGTTCAGAAAGATGTGTTGCTGGAGCATGGGAGATGTGTGACCTGTGTTTCTAATGTCCTCACAATGTAAACCAGGACTTGAACTCACAGAGCTCTGCTGCCTCTGAAGACTTGTGCCACATGCTCAGCTATTCAGAGGCTTATGAGTACACTCTAGACCACTCTTGTAAATCTTGTCTTGTGGCAGTGAACTGACTTTTAAATTAAATATTAATTAGATTTTACTAAGTGTTCATTGTGTGCAGAATTTAATGCTTCCAAGAGAAAATTAACTTTTAATAGACTTGTGGCAGAAAGGTTAGCTATTTAGACAAATCCCCTCTGTAAAAATCAGAGTCCAGTTAGAAAAACATATGTGTAATTTAATAAGTATTTTATGTAAATGAATAAATACACAAAAATCTATGTATTTGAATTGCATAATTTGAATAACATATTTGATTATATGGCTGAGTTATTTGTGTATATACAACTTTTTAAATTGGGATTTTTAATTTAAATGTTTGTTTATTTGCTTTGTGGTGTTTTGTGCTTATGAATGTTCAGGAATCAGGTGGGTGTCTAACCTAGGGACTTTATTTACTCAACTGTGGGAGGTCGTTAAGCAGTCTCTGTAGACTCCGGTCTGTCTTTGATGATGTGGTTTTGAAGTCTATGGGGGCAGAAATTTAGATGGAGAAGGTGGATGCTGACCTTCTTTCCTTGATTTAACTCTGGTCTGATTATTTTGAAATCTTTTCTCAATTAGATCCAGGCACTATCTGTAATTGTTTTGCTATATTCATTATATTTTGAAAAAGCTTTAGTATTAATGAAGTACTCCATGGTTGCCAGAGAGTTTCACACAGTGTGTGGTTATTACTTTCTCCCTGTAACTCTGGGAAAAGCTCTTCTGCATGGTGGGCTAATATAATTTCAAAGGTAAAGTACCTGGCACTATTTATGATGGTTATCTAGCAAGGTCAACACTCAGGTTAGACCTTTCACTTCCTTCTATGCTACCAGTGTGATATAGATATGACAGACAGAAAGACAGACAGACAGACAGACAGATGCTGAGGAATGAGGTCTAGCCTGGCATCTAGTTCCCTGGCAGTAAAAGAGGGTATGAAGTCAGTAATCAGAGTCAAAAGGTGCTTACTTTTTGCAATTTAACTCTTTAACTCTGCTATTCTATGGCCAAAAACCTGATGGCTTCTGGCAATTTATCCTACCTATAGCATCAGAGGATAAAGAAAATAAAAAGCCTAGGTACTTGGGCTTTTATCTCTCTGGCTCAAGCCCTCCACCCCCATCCCCATCCCCACTCCAGAGGCTCAGAGCTCATTAACTCATCATAAGCCAGAGAGAAGAGAAAAGGAAGAAAAGAAGATAGGTGTCATCCCCTCCCCACCCCACACACACTGGTCAGGCCTGATCACCTGTTTCATCTATTTCATAAGGGCACATTGGTAGTTATACACACACACATATACCTACATATGTTCATACATATAGACAGACATATACACATATATACATTTGGTAGGTGGAGAAGAGCCCCCAAAACTACACTTTATTCCTTCTCTCTGGTAGATTATATCTTCTTAGGCAAATGTTTTTTTTTTTTTTTTTTAATAAAATTACCTCATAGATAAAATGTTACATAAAATGCAATTTACAGAAGGATGCCAATAGTAAGTTCAAAGCAGTGTCTCATTCTACAAGCTCATTATAAGCTCAAAGCAACAGATGTGGCCTTGCTTTATCATAGTGCCCACCTCTGGCTTCATCTTTGGACTTCACCTAGAATGAATACTTTCCCTTCATCACAAGTCTGTCCCAAGCCTATTTCTCCTTTTAGTGCAATTCCTGAAAGCTCACTGTATTCCTTATTATGTATCCTTTCCTTATCATTCTATGAGAAGTGGGTACATTCTAGTCTAGATTCTAACTTTATTACATGTTTCTGGTAAAACAAAAACCATCTCCTTAAACTCTCTTCCTAAAGTTATTTGAATCAAATTAAGAGTGCTATACAGTTATTAATTCATCTAAACAGCATTAATTCATGAAAGTTTATCTTCATGTTGGCCTGCAAGAAATATGCCCAATAATGTGGTGTGGTGTCCTTCCCCACCAACACAGTTGGTGCAATTGACCAGAGCCGTGCTGCACCCAGTGGCATCCATTGTGTTGTTAACTAGGCTAAGAGAGCCCGGTACCCCTGCAGCAGGTTCTGCACGTCTCCTACGTCACCCGGCTCCGCCCAGCTTACCAGAGGCCCACCTACGACCAGCCCACCTGCGCAACCTGAGAGATGTCACGAGATTTCAGGGTTCCCGCCAAACTCCAGAACGCCTGCGCAGAAGACTGGGGGCGGGGTTTCCCTTCTTTTATCCCCAAATGCTTGTCCACCATTAAAGAGTCGTTCTAAGCAGAAGCAACCATGTAGCCTCGGAGACCTTCTTTCTTCCCCCTCTCCCTTAGTTTCATTTCAGCTTCGGGCCAATCCTCCAGGAACCCAGTCCACTGCGGGCAGTGGACCCCAACAATGTGGGCCTATGTGCAGGAATCATTAGGCTATCTTATAGTGGCAGTAAAGACATGTCAGCAGTGAGAAGCAATCCTGGGATAAAGTTTATGGGCCATGCATCTCCAGAATGCACCCATTGCAGCCATGTAAAATGGTGGGCCATCTCTCAGAAACTCCATGGTTTGCCATAGCTTTTCCTAGATGGCTTCTGTCAGATAGATAGATAGATAGATAGATAGATAGATAGATAGATAGATAGATAGAAAATATAATAAATACAAATTTGTGATGAATACATATAATGGATATATACATAAAATGAATATATATGTATATATGTGTGTATATATGTATATATATATGTATATGTATATATATATATATATATATATATATATATATATATATATATATATATATGTGTGTGTGTGTGTGTGTGTGTGTGTGTGTGTGTATGTGTGTGTGTGTGTGTGTGTGTGTGTATGGGATTTATTAGAGTAGCTTAGAGGTTACTGTTTAACTATTCCATCAATAGCTGTTTCCCAATGAAAATTCCAAGAATCCAGTAGCTCTTCAGTCTATGAGACTGGATGTCGCCTTTGGTCTTCAGTATATGCTGGAATCCTAATGTAGTCCAAATACCATGAAGAAATTCCTCAATTGAAGAATATATGAACTTGCCAATGAGACCGAGAGCAAGCAGGCAAACAGCAAAAGCTTCCTTCTTCCTTTTTCTGAGTCTTTTTCTATAGGCTGCAAACAGAAGGTATGGCCGAGATTTAAGGATTCATATTTAGGGTGGATGATTTAATTAATAAAAAATCCTTCCACAGGTATATCCAGTCACTTGGGCTTTAATTCATTCCAGATGTCGTCAACTTGACAACCAAGAATAACCAACACACTTTCCAAGGAATAAAATGATACAGCTCATGGAAACCATTTTTTTTTTAATTTGGAAGCATTCTTCATAGCTCGATAATGTGGACTAGGCATTTCTGTCATTATCTTACTGACAAGATGCACAGTGTTTTCATTTAAAATATTTTAGAGCTCTGTCTCTCTTCTTTGAGAAAGACATTTTCCTCCTTTCCACCCTATCCCTGAGTTCAAGGTATCATGTGGAGAGTATATTCTGTGCTGGGTTCTGAAGTGTACTGTAGCACGAGACCAACAGCTGCAGCAATCAGGTTATGAGTTAAACTGTCATCTGCTCAGGACTAAAGGCTATGTAGGATGTTGGCTGGAGCATATGGGAAGATATCCATGTAACTCCTATTGGTGTGTGAAGAGACTGAATGTCCTGCAACCTTGAGGAAGAGTACCTGAGAATTCCATTATAACAGACTAAAGTGGATCCCAGAGAGGGGCAGAGAAACTCTGACAGTGGTGAACCCTCAAGTACAGCTCTCTGCCATTCAGCCTCTGCTGAACTCTTCCATGAGGCAGCACATCCATTCTACTAAAGCCAGTTTTAGAGGCTGTTACTTGAGGCCAAGTGATTTTGGAATCATGCACAGCTTTAGCAGAAAAGGAAGTTTCTTCATTAGTATGAGTTCAATAGGCGCAGTTTTGTCATTGAGATGATTCCATACTCTGTCGCCACCAGACATGGTTAAACTGTCAAGTAAATAACACCCTACACATGCTAATTATTATTGACCACTTATTAATTTTTTCCCTAGGATAACCAAATCTTCTGGTTTCCTTTTACAAACTTGATGTGCATTGAGATTACTTACAAAATTGCCTCCACTAATGCCACTACACCTGAAGAAGGTATATTTAAAGTTTTTTTTTTAACTTTCTAGCACTTTTGTAGCTTCTAATTTATATCACCAGGTAATATTGTTTTTTAATATTGTCTCATCATTACCTGGAAACTGAAATGAGACTCACTTGAACTCATTTCAAATCCCCAACATTCATAAAACAATTGCTTTCACCCTATTTACACACTGGGTCATATGTTGAAGCCAAATTCAGGAACAGGATGACCAGACATTGACCAGGCATCTCTTGAGATAACTTTCAAGTGAAGCCAGTAACCAAATTATATTTCCATTTCAAAAATTGTCTTTTTTACTTTTATAAGCAAAAGGGATGAGCAGGGTAACAAGCTATATGCACACTATCTTTATATGAAGTGACTGATAGGTGTTTTCACCAAACTCCAAGGGGACTGGGCAAAGCAGAGATGAGTTCACTGGATAGCACACTGCTGATCTATGAGCTGCCTCAGGGCCTGGGGCTGACTCATCTATCTGCCTTCTGCTTAGACCTGAGAGTCAATACCCCAGTCTCTTAATTCTTTCCTTGCAAAGGGGGAAGGATGGTTTGTGAATTTGGCCTAAGTCCTTTTTAGATCTCCATGTTTTATGACCACAGCATTTCACTGTGGAGCTGCCCCTGCCCCTATGCCTGCTCTTTATCATTTATCATACTGACAGCTCAATAGAGCTGTAGATCTGGCAGATGGAGCAAGGGTGTGTTCTCTGACACAATGGTAAGGAGCTTTAACCATGGAGTCTCTTGACATACCAAGACAATGTGTCACGCTAACATTTCCAAAGTGGCAGGAGTGTCTGGAAAGAGAGCATTTGAAGGGCATATAAATGTGCATCCTTATGCATAGTGCCCAGATCAGGATAGAGAAATTTTCTTTTTCTTTTTTTTTTTTTTTTTTTTTTTTTTTTTTGGTTTTTGGTTTTTTTTTTTTTCAACTTTTATTAGATATGTTCTTCATTTACATTTCAAGTGTTATCCAGAAAGTTCCCTATATCCTCCCCCCTCCCGGCCCTGCTACCCTACCCACCCGCTCCCACCCCCTGGCCCCGGCGTTCCCCTGTATTGGGGCATATAAAGTCTGCATAACCAAGGGGCCTCTCTTCCCACTGATGGCCAACTAGGCCATCCTCTTCTATATATGCAGCTAGAGACACGAGCCCAGGGGGTACTAGTTAGTTCATGGTTATTCTTCCACCTATAGGGTTGAAGACCCCTTTAGCTCCTTGGGTACTTTCTCTAGCTACTTCTTCCTTGGGAATCCTGTGTTCCATCTAAAAGCTGACCGTTCTAATGTTACGGCTTTCCAGTTAATACTCTCCTAAGAAAACCATTATTCCAAGCCCTTAGCAGCAAAATTGTTCTTACCTGTAACTGACAAAATGGAATCATATTCTATATTGATAGGACAATGTGTCATATCATCTTGTTTATGAGATTCATTTATGGCATTCCATACATTAGTAATTTGTTTTTTCACTGCTGTACAGTTTTCCATTGTATGAAGGTACATATGTCTACCCACAGTCAATTTGTCTCCATGGTAGTGATTAAGGTATTTGTTTGACCTACAGACATACTCAGTTGTCTTCCTATGCTTTCTTCATTGTATATTCAAAAGAATTTACTCTGCTTTCTAAGGGGTATTATTGCTGAGTCTGACAAGAACTATTTTGATCTATATAAGTTGTATTTGAAGGCTGAATAAAGTTCAACTTGACAGTGTTAATTTAATAAATATGTATTGTGCATCAAGGGCATGAAACCTGCTCTTGAAGCATGCATAGGAAAACAGTTGCATAAACTCATGAATGCCATTGAGTGTGGTTGGTTTAGAACACAAGGACAGGAGATCACAAAATCCTCAGGATTCCATTCTTTAGCTTTGAGGACACTCACTGACAAGTCTTTTAATCACTGGTTGGCTTTGATGCACTGTACATTCATGAAATGGTTCTCAAATATGGCAGAAATAGTCAAGTATATTATTAAAACAGTACCTGAGGCCCCCAGGATGGCAAGTTGATAGATCAAGTTCTTGGCCAGTCCAACTCCATCCTGGAGGCTTGGGCCATGTCTCTTATCCACTAACTGAAATGTGAGCTGTACATTAGAGTGCTGAGGAAGTTTGCTAACACTATTTCCCACTGCATGCCTTTGCTTAGTGCTCAGACAGCCTCCCATTCAGATACCTGTACGTTACAGTCTCAACTGTAATCAATGCTGTGTGAATCAGGCATTCACTACATACTCTTCTGCTTGCACTGTTGGGGGTGGGGTGGTACAAGAAAAGGCTTGCATGCTGATTCTGGATAAATGCTGAAGAGAAGGAAATTTGTCAGCTCCTAGTTACATAATTTTTTTAGCAGCCAATTTCAACTAACTCTATCTATTCTTGAAACTCCCAAGTGTCTTTACTTTCAGAGTTTGTGAAGATACATGATACATTAAGTTTACCCACAAGAGGAGTATGAAAAAAATGACTGGCATTCTTTCTTTCTTTCTTTCTTTTTTTTGGTGAGTAAAAGTTCTTTATTTCAATAAATAAGTTGGCACTGCAGGGTGGTAAAAACTTATTAACACATGTTATAAGTTTAGTGAAATACAGAGATTTAGTAAACACACAGCTCAGGGTACATAAATACACAGCTCACCACAAGGGAATGCCATATGTGTGTGTGTGTACATGTTTGTGCACGTGTATGCATGTTTATATACAGATATATGTATATATGTCTGTATGTATTTATATTTTATGAAACTTATTATTCTTGTTTTGTTCTGAGTTTTTGCCACTTAGTGATATATTTTATATTTATATATATAGGCAGTACCAAAATCCGAATGTTCTTCTTCCAAAGCTTGCCACAAACGAAACATCTGCAGAGCAGTTTGCTCTTGCTGAACACCTGAGTTTGTATTTGCTTGCTACTAAATAGTGCAACAAGGGGACTATTTATTTACTCAGTGTCTTTCTTTTGAGCCATTTCTTGATGCATGAAATTATAATTTATAAAAGTCGAGAATTATTTTTTCTTTTTTAATTTAATTTTATTTGTAATTCATTTTTTTACACTCCATATTCCCTTCCCTGCCCCTCCCCATCCACCCTCCAACTGCTCCACATCCCACAACTCCTCCCGCCCCCACCCTGTCTCCATGTGTATGCTCTCACCCCCCACCCCACTTGACCTCTAAACTCCCTGGGGCCTCCAGTCTCTTGAGGGATAGGTGCATCATCTCTGAATAAACACAGACCTGGAAGTCCTCTACTGTATGTGTGTTGGGGGCCTCATATCAGCTGGTGTATGCTGTGTGTTTGGTGATCCAGTGTTTGAAAGAACTTGGGGTCCAGATTGATTAAGACTGCTAGTCCTCCTACAGAATCGCCCTTCTCCTCAGTTTCTTTCAGCCTTCCCTAATTCAACAACAGAGGTCATCTGCTTCTGTCCATTGGTTGGGTGCAAATAACTGCATCTGACTCTTTCAGCTGCTTGTTTGGTCTTTTGGAGGGCAGCCATGATAGATTCCTTTTTGTGTGTGCTCCATTTCCATACCTGTAATTCTTTCAGACAGAAACAATTATGGGTCAGAGGTGTGACTTTGGGATGGCAACCACATCCCTCACTTGATGTCCTGTCTTCTTGCTGGAGGTAGGTTCTATAAGTTCCCTCTCCCTATTGTTGAGCATTTCAACAAAGGTCCCCCTTCCCCACTGAGTCCTGGGAGTCTCTCAACTCCCAGGTCCCTGGAAGAATTATTTTGAGGATTGTTTTCTTCATTAATTTTAGATCACATGTCCTGACATCGATATAAAATACGTTGAATAATTTGTGTAAACTTGTACAATAATTCTAAGCACAGTTTTATAATTAGCTATTTACTTTAGTTTCTGAGGAATATAATTGTATATACTGCTTGCTCTGATATATCTCCATCTACTATTTTCTATTAACAGGCTGACATGACTTTAACAAACCAGCACAGGGCATCATTTAGTTGTATTAATGTTCAAGTGTTTATTGTTTCAGATAATTTAGTTACCTAAATTTTAAAGTAAATCAAAATACTGTAGAGTTTCTTGAAATAAAATCTCACTGATCATTTTAGATTGGCATATGGTTTGAGTGTGATAAACTTAGGTTGAAATCACTAGCACCTTCACTGAAGGGTTTTTGGTTGCCATGGAGAAGAGAATCCCATTAAACTGAAACCGTTATTTAACTCTTTAAAGAGTAGCGAGTAAACAGTGCTTCTAAACAGCTGGGACAGTGACAAAGCATGGCTTACTCTCTTGTCATGTAGATGTGAGGGTCCTGTTGTCCAGGATGAATCAGTATGTCAGCCAAAAGCAAGTCTTCTCCTTTCAGAGATGCCACAGAAGGATCACACGAGTAAGGTGTTCAATAACAAAGACAAGCCACACAAGGCAAAAAAAAAAGCTATTTCATAGAGATATATGAATTATAATATTATAACAGCTGAAGTAAACTCTATCCTATCTGCTACATACGGGAGGGGCACAAAAACTCTCAGAACAATTCCATGCTCTGAGGAAACTGGAGTCACAAGATTCTTATCTTATTTTCTTGGCATTTTTTTCCTCACAAGCACTTAGAATCCCCTCACATGACTCTATTCTTGGACACCCTGTGTGTGTGGTTTTGCAGGGTGCAATGACAAATTCATGACTTCCATAGGAAGTTCCAGTAGGGGCTGCAGCTAAAATCAAAATTCTAACCAAATTCATTTGTTTCTTGCATGCGAACAAAATGTGTAATATACTCCTGTTATCTTTCATTCCAGGGATTGATTGGGTATTGATAGCCATAATGAGTTTTGTAAGTTCTAAATGAATTGCTCCTGTAACATCTGCCAGTTTCTCTCCTGCCAAGTGATTCTGGAAGCTATGGATAGAAGAGGAGAATTATTTTTGGCAAGCCTTTTAGCTGCCCATAAATGTGCTAATGGACTTGGTCGATAGGCAGCCACATCCTCTGCATGCTGACCCTGCTTGTGCAGCCAGCCAGTCACTCTTGGAGTCCTCCAGGAGACAGTGGGGGAAGTATATGGAGGAAATGGTTTCTGGTGAGATCAGAAGTGTAAGCTGTGAAATGCATTTCAACATCATTCTCTACAAAATGAGAAGTCCTAGACACAGGCTAAACTCAGAAACTCCCTACAATATGGCTTCAGTGAATCACACTCAGTGTGCTCAGGAGTCACATTCTCCTGATCTCATTGGAATGATGGGAAGTGACAAGATGAAGGAGAATATATTTAGCCAAAAATTTAAGAGACATCCCCAAAACTAACTTTCTGTTAAAATATTGGAAAATCTTTGAGCAATAACTGAACATATCGATTTTTGGAAGATGATTACTAAATATATATGTTACTGTTTTCTCAAATATGTTGGCATCCTTTATTCTAACACACACAAACACACACAATTCACTAAAATGATACAAGAGAGTAATGGGAAATGAATTTGTGCAAAGTGCATGATAAACATGTATGAAAATATTATGACATTTGTACTTTGTACTGTGAATATTTGGTAATGATAAAACAATATTTGAAATTGACTTTTCTGCTGTCTTCGGAGAATTGCATACCTAAGTAGAATCGAGAGCAGTCAGTCTGTTACTGTAATTGCTCTTCCTTACTTGAGCTGGCACATGTCTCACAGAATGGCACCTCCACCAGCAGGTGATTTAACTAGCTTAGGACCATGTGAGGCAGTGCCAGCCACGATGTTGTAGATGCCTTGTGAAGGTTTGGTGAATGGGTGACCTACTTTCTACTTAAAAATGAAGAAAGTGGTGAGTCAAGGAAAAGTTAGGCACAACAAGATACTTGGATTAAGTATCTTTTGATACTTATAGGACATGATAGGAAAATAAATAGACGAGAATTTTTACCTCATAAAAGAATTCAGAGCCTGGAAATACCCAGAGAACCATTAGTTGGTTCATTCTTCTAACACTGATAAGGCCCCGTGCAGCTCTGGTTTCTTCTTTCCTGGGATACGTTTAACAAGAATAGCCTTCTCTAGAAACATGTTTTAGTTGCTGCTATTTCCTTGTGTCTAACCTAAAACCACTCAGAGAGCTGATTTAATTACTTCCTCTTTGTTTACATGTGTGTGGTTTTAAAATTTAGTTTGTCCCTTCATGTTTCTCTTCTGACATCAATCAGTGGTATTTTTAGACACTCGATTGTGGACCCAGCACTCTGATACCCTGCAATTCCATGCCCGGCATATAAGACATTTTATAGCAATTACCTCTCTTTACTGTGTCTTCCCCAGTTTCCTTAAACTGTCAGTCTACAAAGTAGACAGGTTATAGGAAGTACATGGAAAAACAGCTTGTGTAGAGTCTCTTCTGTGATATAATGTTTTCATTGTATTATATGAGGAAAATCATGCTTTCAGAATAAAGGATGTTTTCATGATTCCATCTTAGAGCATCATTCTCACAATCACCATGTGGTACACTCCAGCCCTGAACTCACTGAATTACGAGAACTTTCAATCTTGTGGGATCTGGGGCTTCAGTTTTGTTAACTTGGTAGTCTCCCCACTGCTATCCATCCAGGTATCTGGGTTTTGTCTGCCTTCAGGTTGTGGGTGGGTCCATGTCTTTACATTTTCTCTCATACATTTTGGACAGTGGTTGCCCAAGACAAATTGTTCTCCTGAAGATGGAGGAAATGTAGAGGAAAACTACATTGATGGAGTGTGTTCACTTCTCAACTGCTAACATTCTTTTGGTTACATCAAATCAATAACCCACTCCAATATCAACATCCAAATCCAAAATTAACAGATTAAAGAAGAATGAATTGCCTGTAGTGAGAGGGCAGTGGGGAAAATCCTTTCTGAGTGGTAATGTGAGTGATCACCTGGTTCGTAGACCAGAGACTTCACATGGGAGGGGCTTTGTGTACATCTTGTTCATTACTGCATCCTTGGTGCCTGGTACTGTAAGTGGCTCAAGGATCATTTACTGAATGATAATTTAGTATATCACTAAAATAGTAGATTAAGAATAGGTTTTTTTATTTCTTGAGGCAGGAACTCACTGTGCAGATCAGCTTGGCCTTTAACTGTAGCAATCCTTCTCAAGTCTGGGTGTATAGGCATGTGCCACTCTGCCTGTCTAATGATAGCATTATTAAGATATTATTAAGATATATTTCTCTGAAGGAGCATTAAAAAAATCTGCAACCATAAAAAAATTATTTGGGGCTTCCAACAACTGGAGCAGACACTCTCACTAAAACTGGAGCCTGACTATGTCTATCCAGTTTCCCAACAGGATTGCCTTGTCTGGCCTCAGTGGAAGAGGATGCACCAGGGTCCTAAGGGGAGCCCCACCCTCTCAGAGGAGAAGGTGATAGGGGATGTTGGAGAGTCTCCCTAAGAGGGGGACTAAGAGTTGGGTAGCACTTGGGGTATAAATGAATAAAGTAATTAATTAATAAAAGATTATTTTGTAAGTATCTGTATATCTATAAAAATATATTACCTATAAAATCTTAATAAGGGATATTTAAAAAATTAGGACACAATTTGTCTAAGATAATTGTATATGATGTAGACACAATCTATGATCATACCTTGGTATTTGTCCTACTGATGTGCACATATCAGTGCAGCTTAAGGGGCACTGACTCTAGCCAGAAGCTGCCCCCCACACACACACACACACACTTCAGAAACACCATGGCATTCTGCAAGTGTCAATGTTGGTAGGTCCTGTCCTGAACTGAGCTTTCTGCCTCTGAGCATCCTAGCCTGACCAGTGTTCTTGCTGACCGTGAATCACCTGGCAGAGATTGCTCAGTGACAGCCTCTCCTGCTGTGCTGACCCTGACCATCTGACTTCATGGCTTGAAGCTATACTACAAGGTGTATTTCAAGTTTTGTGCTGCTCACTCTGGTTGGAGCCAGCCAGCATGGCTTATGCTTCCTTAGTGGCCTGATGTTGCCGATTCTGGCACTGTACAGGAAACTGAGTATGTCCTGCTACTGCATCATAGAGAGGCATTAAAAATCCTCCCCAAGTGTATTAGTCAGGGTCTCTAGAGAAACAAGATAAATGGAATGGATTATTTATTAAGAATGTCTTACAACTGTGGTCTGACTATTTCAACAATGGCTACCTCTCAATGAAAAGTACAAGAATTCAGTAGTTGTTGGTCTAAAAGTTTGAATATCTTAGCTAGTCTTCAGTATATGTCAGAATCTCAAAGAAGTGGCCTCTAATGCTAGTGAAGAAATGAATTGCCAGTGAGAGTGGGAGGAAGTGGGCAAAGTACAAAAGCTTCCTTTTTCCATGTCCTTTAGATAGGCTGCCACCAGAAGGAGTTGGTCAGATTTGAAGGTGGCTCTTCCCACCTCAAATGTCTAATCAAGACCAATCTCTCCCAGGTATGCTCAGCAGCTGGGGATTTGTTCTCCCAGAGGTAATAAAGTTGACCACCAAAAGGAGCCATCATATCAATTATGCACTGCGATTGGAGATGAAGTCACTGGTCAATTGTCTTAGGAAGCCTCCCAGGTCATCTAGAGCAGATCCAAAAGTTGCTAGTAAATAATAGCAGAACTATCATCAGTTTGATATATTCAATATATTCAATATATATTGAATATATATTATATATTCGGTATTTAATGCAGAAAAAAAAACATACTTCAAATATCTGAGCAGAATGTCATTTGAGGCATATGGCTTATCTGTCTTGTTTGACACTGTTATCTCAGTGACTGACACCAGGGAAAGCTTATGGTGGCCATTCAGCTATTAATCTTTGAACGAAGAGAAAGCATGCGCATTTTCCAAACTATTTTCATTTAGCTTTCAAACAGTTATTCAATATACCATAATGTGGATGCTGTCTAATGTGTGATACTTTAAATGACAAGTTTCTATGTTTAGAGCACTAAAAGGCACATAATAAAAATCATAGTGTTCACAGCTGAGTAACTAGAACACAAATCTGACAAGCACGATGTACCCACTGGTACAAAATGCCATGACTCTTACAAGGGTAACCAATTGCTCTCTGGTTGGATTTGAGGTCTGCTCCACAGGAGGGAATCTGTGCTTTATGTTGTAAATAATACAAAAACCCATGTCAGAAGAAGTCTCAGGCCCTAGGAGCAAAGTTACTAGTGATATGCAGCTAAATTGACATGAGGCTAAAATGCTTCCTAAATATTTATCTTTATACTCACAGACAAATGCTATCTCAGCCTTAATCACAGAAATGTCTTTTTGCCCGGAATGGTGCTGAATGCAGAAATTCACGTCTATCCAAACTGTCAAGGTTAAGTGATGGCTGAGTAATTGGCTCTAAAGAGGACATTTAAACAACTCCCTCTAAGGCTCAGGAAGAGGAGAATGTATGAGCCAGAAGAGAGAGAGAAGGGCAGAGGCATACTATCACAATGGTGAGCAGTAGCTCAGGTGGCTGCACTGAGCCTTCCCAAGACTGAACTTGTAGACAGTCAACAGCCAATCACAGACGAGGGAAGAGCTCACGCGCCCACGGTGGTTTGAACAAGAAATATCTCCCATAGGTTCATCTACTTGAATACTTGGTCTCAACTTGGGGACACTATTTCAGAAGGCTATGGAAACTAAGGAGGTGTAGCCTTGCTGAAAGAGGAGGGTTTTGAAGGCCTGCAGCCCTGTCCCATTTACTGTTCTTTCTCTGTGCTTCTTTGATTGAGATCTAATTGCTCACCTTCCCCTTCTACTACTGTTGCTTCCCCATGATTTTAGACCTGTATCGCCTTAGAACCATGAGTCAAAATAAAGTCCTGTTTTTAAATTTTCTTTTAATCATGGTATTTATCATATCTATAGAAAAGTAACTAAGACAAGACCCTATACCACCCTTCTGAACTGATAATTGGCCAATGATGGATTCTGAATGAGGAGAAGTTCTTGGCCTCAGTTGTGTACTTACTGATGAGCCCCATTGGGCTCCAATGTTGATACCAAATCATAGTCACACACAGAGCCCTGGTTAAACAAGTTGCAAGATTTTTTTAAGAAGCCATGGATATGAGAACGAGACTTGTAAGGATGAAGGGAATGTCTGTGTTGAAAGGAGTGGAATGGAGATAAGAAAGGATCTGAGGTATGAATAGTAAGAAAGTGTTATGCATGTGTATGAGGAAATTTAATAAAATTTGTTGAAAAATATATTATATTCAATAAGATAAAATAATTTCAAAATGAGAATGAGATAAATTGTTCATTTCTTTTTCTAATTTTAAACAATCTAAAAGGCCACATTTCTCAATTGTGGCTCTCTGCCTTTCCACAAGTCTTCCTTGGGTAGGTTGTATTACTAAAATTAAGATAATGATTTTGCCAACAATAATACAATGTGTGCTCACGGAGCACAATTATGTTAATTTAATTCCTCAAATGATTATGTGTCATAAAACACATGCTATTACCCTTCTACAAGAGATTCCAAGTCTCCATGGTAAACAAAGGCTGTGGCTTTCACCATGGTGTTTCTAACCCAGGAGGAGACTACAGGGAGACAAATTGATATTAAGTATCAGTTGAAAAAATAGTACAGGCACTCGGAGGTACATCTGAAAACTTATATTTCCTGTTGCAAGCAGAAATAATGAAGACCATGTTTCTTTGCTTGGTCTCTCCCGCTGTCCTCTTAGATCCTTCTTAACTTAGACTCTGTCATAAGAGAGTGTGAAGGGCTAAAGTAAAAGCTGTGGAACCCATCTAGGTGCCCACCAGCAGACGAACAGATAAAGAGGGGCATGCATATACAATGGAGTTTTACTCCACTATGAAGAAGAAAGAAATTAACCACTGCCCTTACTGCTTTATCCCTCAGCTCTTCCCAGGCTCCTTTCCTGAAGCTTTCAGTGAGTTCAGATTTTTAGCAAATGTTTGGAAGCAACATAGAGAAGAACAAATGGCTATGCAACGGGGTAGTATTGCAAGCAGAAAGGCAGAATTAAGGTGGAAATATACCCCCATAAATCCTACTTCTGTTCTAAACTCAAGCAGATTTTTTTTAATGAGTATAGAACAAACCACCTTGCAATCAAGATCATTTTGCCTCACCTTCCCCTTTGCTGAAATTACAGGTTTGCATAACCATTGTAGTCTAGGCAGCTACTTAAAAGTCAGTTCTCTTCTGAAGTTTCTTGCTCATTTGCCACAGGACTTTCTCTGAATCCCTATCCCGTTAGGAGTCATTTCTCTTTCCTAGATGTATTTATAACACCCAATCCACTCTTCCATTCTTGTGCAAACAGTCTTGCTTGCATATTTCCTTTTCCTGCTTTGACTGGTTTCCTTAGCTACTCCTGTGTAGCCAAATGCTTAAGGAACTCTGCTAAAGGACATAACCCCTATATGTGGGCTCCTGACTTTAGCTGTACAAATAACCAGCACACACTTAGAAATTGCAATTTTTTTCCTCCTCAAATTCTTGGTAAGGGGAAGGAGAATATGAGGAACCCCTTCCTCCTCATCTTCCTCCTCATCTTCCTCCTCATCTTCCTGCTCATGTTCTTCCTCTTGTCTAGAAGAAGCCTTAAATCTAGAAAGAGTGCCATCCCCTCTTTCGAGTTACATTGTGATATGAAAAACAAAATAAAATAAAAAATAAACTTCCATGGGGATTATTTCCACTCTAATTCTGGAAATTAATTCTGCCAAAAACCTGTGTGAGCTTGGAAGCAGATTTTCCTACTTGAGCTTCCAAATGACAACACAGACGATAATGATAAACAATATATGTATTTAATGAGCTCTTTTTTAAGGAAACGTCGACATGTGCTATTGGGTCCTATGGGAATTCTCTGGCATTTCTGTTGTTTATGAAGCCATGTCACAGCAGGGACTGTGGGGCGGGGTGGGGGGCATATCTCCACAAGGAAGCTCCTACCTCCTGTGTTCTTTTATAAAGTGACTGACCTCTTACTAATTGTTTCTTTGAAGCTGGACAGGGCTTAGGGCTCATTCACTGTCATTGTTTTGATGCTACTGATAATAGCAGATACAACCCTGTGTCAGATCTTAAATTAAATTATTAATATCTGATTTCCAAACTGTAGAGAAAGCAATTGTCAGACACACTGTAGAATGCTTTTATTCCTGTGTCTAGGCATGGCATATGTGAGGCATTGGAAATTATGGAAAGAAATGGCTCCTTCTGTACGAAAATGCCCCATTAGGAAACTCAGAACTGTATCTTTTAGAGGGATAGCTTAGAATCACTATCTTGAACAGGAAGAAAACTAAACAGAAAACAGCCCCCTTCTGTTTTGAACATTGTAATTAAATTTCAAACCCAGTGTTTGGAGGTTATCCCACTAGGAAAGGGTGGGCGACTTAGCTTATTTTGAATCCTGTGTCTATATATACTCTCCTGGCTGAGTTTGCATTCTGTGAAAGGTGATTTCATAAGTGATTAGAAGCCAAAGCCTGTTGAGGAAGAACAGATGTCCTGATCATCTTCAGCTTTGCTTATTTGGAATCCTGAAAATAAGAGGCGTCTACAAAAGAGTTATAGTCACTGTTTTTATAGAAAGGCACTTAAGATTTGTCAATATTACTAAAAGGCTGAGGACGAACTTAGAAAATCTGGAAGAGCTGCTTCAACAGTACAGGAACCTGACGCTATAATTTGGAAGTTATTTTATCCACTTCTATTCTTAACTCCATCAGCAGACCTGTTAGTTGGAGAAATTTTCCTTCTCCTCACATTTGTGATTTTAAAGTTTAAAATTAGTTGGAGTTTATAAATAACACTGACAATCAAGTACAAAGATTTAGAAAAGAATATTGGTTAGAAAATAGATGATTCTAGACAAACTAAAGGAAACGAAACCTATATTCAGGTGGAAACTATATACCTAGCCTTCACCGTCACTGTCTCATCCTGGCCACACATTCCCAGAGAAGATAATGAATTATGAAAGATGGGTTTTAGATAATAATGTTGACGCCTATTAAAAAAAAAATAAGAGCCTGTTACAACTTGAGCTTAAACTGTCCCTTGATATGACTCCTATATGAAATGTTCCACACAGACTCCTGTCTTTAAATACATTGTCCTTGGGTAGTGGTGCTATTTGGGGACATCATGAAACATTTGGAGCAGGAAGCCTGCCTGGTGGAGCTGGGTCAGAAGGCAAGCCTTAAGGGTTATCAGCTGTCCTGCTTCTGGCCTAGCTACCTGACTCCTGGTCAGGCCATGTAACCAGTAGCTGCCACATATCTCTGCTGACAGAGCCAGCATGGCTCTTAATATTTTGTATGTTTGTCAGTTTAACACGTCTGGGAGAAGGAGCCTCAATTGGGAAAATGTGTCCATCAGAATGGTCTGAAGGAATGGCAAGTTAGTGGGCCATATTCTTGATTAAGCCTTAATGTGGAAGGGTCCAGTCCACCGTTGGCAGTGCGTGCTCCCCGACAGGAGAAGGAAAGCAGATAGAGCAAGCAATAATGAAAGCAAGACGCTAAGCAGTGTTCCTTCACAGTTTATGCTTTAGTTCTTGCCGCCATCCAGTTCATACTTGAGTTTTTGCCTTCACTTCCTTCCATAATGGATTATACACTGGGATTTGTAAGTTGTTAGCACTTTCTACTCAAGTTGCTTTTAGTCATGGTATTTGTATTTTTTGTATTTGGTGATACTATTTGGTGATAGTATTTCATGGTATTTGCATTTGGTGATGGTATTTGGTAATAGTATTTCCTTTGGAGAGATTAGGTATTAAAATGTTAGTGATACTTTAGTATTAGGCTCATTCTACCATAGAGTTTGAACAATCAGCCTTTTGAAAAGTCACCAGCCCCAGGAGTGCTTATCATCTAAAGACCATTATAATGAAATAGATATGAGATTTTGCAAGTATTTAACTGTTGTTTTCCACCTTCCATCTTGTATTCATTGGCTCTTCAGTCATGTTGTATAGTAAATCACATAGGCATACCCTTCATTCATGTATTTTCCACACACCTACAGTATGCTGGTGGTGACTTATGTGGACTGGACTCTGCTTCAAGCTTCAAGTCACTCTCTTCTTTAGTCAAGAAGCTGCTGTTTCTCCCTTCCTTTTCTTTTCTTCCTTTTTTCCTTCTTCCTCCTCTTTCTTCTTCTTCTCCTCCTCCTCTTCCTCCTCCTTCTTCTTCACAGAGTGAAAGTACAAGAAGGCATGCATGATCACCCTTGCTCCTGCTTATATTATACTGCTAGCCAAAATAATTCACACGGTCAAATCTGAAGTTAGAGTTGGAAAGAACACCACTCTTTCCTGGGTAGAACAGCAGTATTGCATGGTTTATGGCATGAATACAGGAAGGTAAAAATAACTGGGTACAAGTCCAGTATAATAAAAATCATGCCCTTGCAATCTTTTACCTTTGAAGCTCACCACCCAGTGGGAGAATGTGGAGACATGACACCTACAGCAAGAAAACAGTCTGCAGAACCATTATGTGTGAAGAAAGAGGATTGATTTGTAGAAGCACTATGACTTCCCTTTGACAAACCAATCATAGGCCAATGAATCTTGATTGTAGCATTTTTCCAGGCCAGAGAAGACTGTGCCTCTAAATGTTTACCCAGGAAACCTGCTGCTGCACAGACTAGATATCAAGATTGTGAACTAAATGAAAAGCTCTCATACTTTCCCATCTAAGCCATATAAAAAAGAGAGGGGAGTTTAGATAGATGGTAGATAGATAGAGATGATAGATAGATAGATAGATAGATAGATAGATAGATAGATAGATAGATACATACATACATACATACACACACATACATAGATGATAAAGTGATAGATGATTGATGATAGATAGGTAGATAGATAGATAGATAGATAGATAGATAATAGAACACACTAAACTGAGAACTCTCTCTCTCTCTCTCTTTCTCTCTCCCTCTTTTTCTCAGCTCTCCCCCATATGAGCTATCATGTAGGAATTGGGAGGTGGATGTGCAGAGGGACTTTTCTCTGCTTTCAATTAGGATGTCTAGAGGGTCTTGGCCTGGCCAATCTGCTCCAGCATAAAGTACAAATGGCTAAAGTGCAGGTAGTGTGCTTTGATAGACAATGGCTAGATGGGGAGTTTCCTGTGTATCCTGGAGGGAAAGAGGATATTCCTCAGTTCTTCCAAGAGACAGGTGTATATATCAGAAGGAAATAGACACCTGAACTATTCTCCAAGGGCAGGTGTAAAGAAAGTTCCCTGCACAGAAATCCTACCACCTAGACTGGAACTGGATGGAGACCATGTGAGAGATTGAGGATAAGAGGAATCCCAGAAAATGCCAAGAGAACTCAGAAGCTTCACTTTCAAGGAAGCTCTGCATGTCACCCTGAAAAGAAACTAAGAAAGAATTGTATTAATATGTAATTAATAAATCCTGGTATAGAATTTGTACCCACTTCAATGGTTTATTTTCCTGAATGAAAGACACACACACACATACACACACACACAGCCTTTATATTTTAATATGCCTTAAGCAACACAATAGCTGGGAGACTGCCTAGCCTCCATACTGCTAGAATGTACCACCCTCTGATAATTCTGAGTTACTACTTACTAAGTTTTGTGTTCCATCTTGGCCACTCCAGACCCACTTGTGCAGCCCTCTGGGCCACGTTCTCTTGGCCCAGAGCCCAGGGTGCTCTCCTTGCTTCTCTACCCCATGGCAGCCTCTGTCTTCTCTATCCCTACTCTCCTAAAGTATGACCAATCTCCTTCCCTACTCCAGGTCCCAACCTGGGAAATACTAAAATCCTGCCTCTTTCTGTCCTCCCCAGCTATTGACTGCTGGCATCTTTACCAATCAGAATTAACTGGGTACAGGGACAGGTTCCCAGAAGCTATGCACAGACCCTCTCATGTAAACTAATTTGGGGGACACAAATTAGCCTTTGAATACAAGCAGCTACAAGAATCATGAAAAGGAAACTTGAAAAATCTCCTAAAAATTAAGTATACCTAGAGGGATTATTTAAAGCAACGATTTTATTAGGCTCTAAATCAGATTGGACTAGACTTTTAAAACCCCAAATCCATGCAATAAGATCTCAAGAAGACCATACTAATTATACACAAAACAAAGGAGCAAACTTTGCCTCTGCATGTCTGAACTGAAGCATAAGCAATATTGCCATTTCCATTACTATGATAACTTTCATTAAGGTAAAGGGAATGTGTGTGTGTGTGTGTGTGTGTGTGTGTGTGTGTGTGTGTGTGTTTAGTGCAAGTGTGTATGGGTTATGTATACATGTGTGTTCAGGTTCATATATCTATCTATGACTGCAGAGACCAGAGAAGAGCATTGGGTGTCCTCCTCTGTCATACTCCTTTGTTCCACTAGGCAGAGTATTTTAATAAACTTAGCGCTTGCCTTTTTCAGCTAAGCCCGTAGCCAGCAGACCCAGAAGTCTTCCTCACTATATCCCCTTCAGTGACTGACTTATAGAGATACAGGCCTATCTTTGATGTGAGCCCTGGGATTCAAATCTGGACTTCATCTTTACACAGCAAGCACTCTCACCCACTCAGCCATCTCTCCAAGCAGGAATCAGTATTTGTTTAAGACATACTGAGCTTCATTTCCTCATTCAATCCTTATACCAAGCATTTCACAGATACTATTAATAGTACATGCATTTTATTTATTCATTAGTTACTTGTTTTGTTGGGTGTTTGTTTGTTTGTTTGTTTGTTTTGTTGTTTGAGTCAGGGTCTCATGATGTTTATTGCTGCCTCTGTCTCCGAAGTGGAAGTATAGGTGTGAGCCACTACATTCAGATTTATGCTCATTTTAAATCAAAACCTGAAACTTAAAAGAGGTTATTTATTCTGGTCATCAGATGCACAACAGACATTCCAACTGCATTAAGATCATCTGCATTATGATATGTGTGTTTGGACTACTTCATCTCATAAAAACTTTTTTATATTGTCTCTACCTTTTGTTTCACGTCAAAATCATGGTATAGTGTTGGAGAAAGGCATCTGCAGAAAGGACAGAAGGTGCTTGCCATGGTCAGCAAGTTCAAGCAGAAATCAACTCACAGAGCTATGTGTAAAAGGCATTTCACGGACAAAGCGTTTGAAGGAGTGGGAATATTTAGTTACCTGGCCGTAGAAGTATATGACTGATGGTCTTATTATGTTGAAGAGGAAAGTGTGAGCTGAAAGAAGAGGTGGTCCGCATGGACTCTGAGAAGATCTGGTTTCAGATTGTTTGCTGATGGCTTCAGGAATAGTCATATTGACTAGGACTGACTTCAGTGCATTTTTAAAGACAGGCAGCTTTCTTTGGATCTAGATCCAATAAGCAAATTTCTGATTATATCTTGACTATTTATTAGATCTGTAAGGGGGAGAAACGTGTACAGGTTGTACCAGCTTGCTCCTTCTACCTATGTCCTGGCTTCCATTATGCATGTAATCCCATAGAAAATCCCCTGATTACCTGGGACACAGTGACCTAATTGAGTTGGGTTGGCATGAGTTCTTTTCCAAAGAACTTGTTTGACACTTGTACCAAGAAATTTGAGTTTCTAGACCTGCAAAGATGGGTGTTGAATTTTGAAATTAAAAAAGAAAAAAAGGTAATTGCTCCCTATGAAGTCTCCAGGCAATCAGAACAACAGTCTCCTAAGAACACTCTGAACATATTTGGCAAATGTCAGCACTTAAAATAATGTCTTATTATTTTGTTTCGTATAAAAAGAATAATGTCACTATACAACTTATATAACTTCAAAACCACTTAGTTTTAAAATTGCTAGTTATTTTTATCTTTTCCAAATTATTACATTTTTATTGACTTATTTTGTGTACATGAGCTCATGTGTGTGAATATATGTATGTGTGTGAATACCTATGGAAATTCCAGGACAACTTCAGAAACTCAGTTCCCTCTTTTCACCATGTCTGTGGCAGGAATCATCAGACTTTACAGCAGACATCTTTAGTAGCTAAGCCATCTCACCAGCTCATAGTCCACATTTTTGAAACATAGTGGGGTTGTGCAATCTAAGAATGGGTGCTAGAGAGATAGCTTAGATATTAAGACCATTTGCTACTCTTGTGGAGGACCTGAGATAGGTTCCCAGCTTCCATGTAGCACTTAGAACCATCTGTAAGTCCAATTCTAGAAGTCTCGATGCCTTCTGGCCTTCTTGGGCACCACACACACATATGATGCACATACATCCAAGAATGCAGAACATACACATATTTTTTAACTCTTTAAAATATATAGTAGAAATTCAAATCAAACCAACCTTGAGATTTCATCTTATTCAGTCAGAATGACAAAAATCAAGGGAACAACCTAAAACAAGTGCTGTAGGAGGTGGAGTAAAGGGGGAAACATTATTCACTGTTGGTGGGATTGCAAACAGATACAGCTGCTGTGGAAACTGGTATGGAGAATTCTCAAAAATTCCCAACAGAATCACTATATGACCCAGCTATATCACTCCTTTAGAATATGCCCCAAGACCTTAACATTCTACTCTAAAGACATTTATTTGCCCAGCCCTGTTCATTGCTGCTCTATAAACAATATCTAGAAAACAGAAACAATCTAAGCATCCTTCACCTGACAAATGGAGAATGAAAATGTAATGCATACACACAATGACATTCAGCTGTAAAGAAAAATGAAATCATAAACTTTCCTGGTAGACGAATAAAACTAGAAAATGTAATATCAAGTGAGATAACCCAGACAGAGAAAAACAAAAGTCATATATTCTCTCTCGTTAGAGGCTCTTAGATACAAATCTGCAGAGAGTGCATAGCCTGTAGTAACTACAAAAAAACAGGAAAGCAAAACAGAGCCATTACCCAGAGAAGTGGGATGGGGAATACTGGGAATGGATGCGCATAGGACAGGTGAAGTGGAAAAGGGGGAGCTCCTTAGGGAGAGGGTGCAAGGGAAATACAGAAGATGGGGGAAGACAGTAAAAAAGAATATTACAATATGCATGATCTGATAGGGAAATGAGAAAGGGGGGCTCCTCAGTGCAGGGAAGGAATTAAATACAAAAAAAGTTGGGAGTTAAGTAAGATAATGATAAGGATGTGGAAAGAAACCACACACACAATCATACTATTAACAACTTACCAAAATCTAATGCATGTGTAAATATACAAATATAATTTCAATAGACCTTTATTATCTTGGCAGACAATGCTCCCTCCAAGAGACAAAACTATCTAACCAAACCTCAACAGCAAGCATGAGAAGCCCTCTTTTGTGCTCTTGAAGAGGGCTATTCAAGGGATTCTCAAAACACGTAGCCTTTTGCTGTTGCATTTGGCTTCTCCCAAAAGATGATAGGTAAGTTTATGTTGCTGAAGATACATGCACTTCAGACACAGGGCCCCTGTGCTGGAAATGAGCTGAATGTCTCCTCTCTGAAAACTAGCTTTCAAGGTGATTGAAGGTGACATGTAAGCTTCTGGGATAGGAACCACACAGAATTTGATCTACTTGGTAGCCAACAGTCAGCTATGAACCACATCAATGAAGAGCATGACACTATAATTCTAAGGATGCAGTAGTGACACACATATCTTACCAGTAGCTAACAGCTCCCTAATTGGACTTAAGACCCATTGGACAAAAGGGAGACCATATCCACCTAGTACTAAAAATCTAGCTAACTACATAGTGCTAGTGAAGTCACAGTTATTAGAGAGAAATCTATAATCACTAATTTACTAAAATATTACAATGCCTAACAACAATCTATACACATATGTTCTTATACCCATAGATAAGTGTTAGTCTTCAACCCTCACCAGGGAAACTTCTCTTTGCAACAAATGTAGATTACTACAGAAAACCGTAACCAGTCCAAATGCAGAGATGTAGAACCCAGTCTCAATCTACAAAACACTCCCCTACCTATTGCGAAAGAGGGGTCAGAATGATTTAAAAAGCCAGAAAATCTTTCTTGTG
The DNA here is from genome assembly GCA_902729485.2 of Mus minutoides. NCBI lineage: Eukaryota > Metazoa > Chordata > Mammalia > Rodentia > Muridae > Mus > Mus minutoides. Next base: position 1,252,041 of record LR749870.1, on the reverse strand, counting down.
AGATTGTAATCTAGTAATGTCAGAAGCTACATTCATTAAAGTCTTACCAATATGACTGGCCAGATGTTAACTCAATAAGGGTGACACAAATGAACCTGCCAAAGTAGACAGAGAAAAGTTCAGTAATTCCCAACCCTACACAAAAAAAGTATAGACAACTAAGGAACACTGGGAGTGAGAAAGGTCATCTTGACAGAGGAAGAGCACGCCAGCTGGTTATCCAGAACCAAAGGGTCACCCCAGAAAAAGCATACAAGTAAGCATTATATAGACTGAATGTGTTATACTTAGGAATACACACACACACACACACACACACACACAACTGTGATAACATTTAGTTTTAAAAAAACCACTAATTTGAAGAAGAGTGGAGAGGGGTATATGGGAAGAAGATTTGGATGGAGCAAAGGAAAGGAAGAAATGTAATTAAATTATAATCTTGAAGAATTAAAATACATTTTTAAAAGTAAAAATTATAATGATGGTACTTTGTTATCAGTTTCTATGCTGATGGAAATTATTAACAACATTCTGTATCTACTTATACATTTAAAACATACATTATTACCTAATAAACCACCAGGTAATTCTTCAGAGGAGACAGTGAATTTCCAATGGTAGTGACTTCATTTCTTGAAGCCGTACACCCTGCCCCGACATAGCTGGGGCAATGGACATATGCCCTTCATATCCTGACTCCCACAGTTCTGATCCACATATGGCATGTCCTACATTCACATTGTTCTGCATTTATTGGGTTTCTACTGCATGCACACACCATGCAAATTGCTTTAAGTGTTCATTTTGTTCTATCCCCTAAGTTTCCAGGCAAAGATTTACATTTTGTCAACATTACAGAGCTAAAGAAACTTTCAGAAAACTATGAAACCCTGAAAATATTTGAAAAGATGGGATTATCTTACTTCTCCTTTCCTTGTCCTGCCCACCTCTCTCTTCCTACCCTCTCTACTTACTCTCTTCTGGGTGCAACATTTGATAATAGAGACATCAAAAGGAATTCTGACTTACATCTTCCTTTATAGCTCTTGCTCTCCATTACAGAAGACAGATGTGAGAATATCAATTGCAATTGGATGGAGCAGAAATCACAAGAGGAGGTGCCAAGCATTATGGAATGCAAAGGATTGGGGGGGGGGATGGTTCCAGTGCCACCAGGGGACTCAAGAAATACTTTTGGTTGTGAGCCTAGCCTTTAACGGTTGAACCATCTCATTGGATATGTGCTCACTGATAAATGGATATTAGCCCAGAAACTTAGAATACCCAAGATACAATTTGCAAAACACAAGAAAATCAAGAAGGAAGACCAGCGCGTGGATACTTCATTCCTCCTTTGAATAGGAAACAAAATACCCATGAAAGGAGTTACAGAGACAAAGTTTAGAGCTAAAATGAAACGATGGACCATACAGAGACTAACCCACCAGGGGATCCATCCCATAATCAGTCACTAAACTCAGACACTATTGCATAGGACAGCAAGTGTTTACTGAAGGGACCCTGATATAGCTGTCTCGTACAGAAGTGGATGTTCACAGTCATCTATAAGATAGAGCACGGGGCCTACATTGGAGAAGCTAGAGATAGAACCCCAGGAGCTGAAGGGGTCTGCAACCCTAGAAGAGGAACAACAATATGAACTAACGAGTACCCCCAGAGCTTGTGTCTCTAGCTCCATATGTAGCAGAAGATGGCCTAGTTGGCCATCATTGGGAGGAGAGGCCTCTTGGTATTGTAATCTTTATATGCCCCAATACAGGGGAATGCCAGGGCCAAGAAGTGGGAGTGGGTGGGCAGGGGAACAGGGTGGTGGGAGGGGGAGGGAACTTTTGGGATAGCATTTGAAATGTAAATTAAGAAAATATCTAATTAAAAATTGAAAAAAAAGAAATATTTTAATAGAAGTGTTAGTATAATTATGACTTGAAAGAGTTCTTCCTGGGAGAGAATGATAGTGACGTTGGGAGAGATCCATGGAATGTGAAATGCAAAAAGAACGGAGTTCAATCTAGAGTTCAAGAACAACCTGCAGTACTAGCCAGCTTGGCTGACGAGTGCTTGGTTGGGTAAAAGAAGATATCAGTAGGATGACATGGCAGTGAGAGCTGAGAGTGTAACATATGGGGGTTGTAATATGCATTGTATTGGTACATTATCATGTGCTACTTAAACTCCTTAAGAATTAGAGCTGTCTATCTCAAAGTGTCTTCTAAGGCCCCTTTTTCTGCAGTGACTGTCTCCTTAACTCTGTGACAAGAAGGGAAGACAACAGCAAAATATCCCAAGAATAAGAACATCATGTCCTAGATGATAGCTGGAAGGCAAATAACTTCCAATAGAGGTTGCTATTGTCTCCCAAATATTAAAATGCCTGCATGGGAGGTTTATCCATGAGAGTGAAAGCTTAGTTGATAACCCCAGCTGACTGCTTCATTTCCCCGGTTGGTTTCTATGAGATATTGTGAGTGTACAGTTTGATAGTTATCTCTGTTAACATTTGTTCTTTTACTTGAATGTCTCACCTGAAGGGTTACTGTCCTCTGTCTAGAACTCTCTCCATTGCAAACTCCAGCTGACTATGTCAATGGAACTTTCCTGATGATTTCTGATGAATATGTTGAATACCTAATTTGATGGTGTTTGCCTGTCTGTCTTCATATGTATCTACCACTATTTCTTCTTTTACTTAGGCTTGATATATGTTTAAGAAACTCACTCATCAAGACCAAAAGCATTGCTTTTATAGTACATGCTCTAGACTACACAGAGCAGGGCCTTAATATATGTCCTTGTTGGCTTACAGCTTCTTTTACAAGGAAATCTCAGTCTTGCACTTGTGGAAATAGCAGAAGTAGTATACATGTTTCAGTTTATGTTAGGGAGCTGGTTTTCCAGTGTTCTTAGCATTATAGAAAAATCTTTGTGTATTCTTAAAAGAGTCAATTGATCTTCCTTTAAGGAGTAACACAGACTATTTAGTTCTAAAGGCTTTTCTGTGATAACTAGTATTGACTAATTAATAAATAAATATGAAAATATCTACTAAACACCTCTGGCATTGTGCTGGTTGGGATTAAAATGATCAAGAAAGAGATAGAGGAGCTCTGCAGGCAGTGTTTACGATCTACAGAGGGAGATCAACAGGCAAAGAGACCTTTGTTGAAGAAATACTTTCTGTGCTGGGATGGGAAAAGAAAGTTCTAGTCAAAGCCGGGTGTGGTGGCCCACGCCTTTAATCCCAGCACTCGGGAGGCAGAGGCAGGCGGATTTCTGAGTTCGAGGCCAGCCTGGTCTACAAAGAAAGTTCCAGTCAATGGGAGAGGTCAAATGGTTGAGGAGTGTTTAAGACAGAGGGAAAAGCACATACAAAATCCTGAGGGGCAAGACAGCATGAGCTTCTTGGGGCCTCAAAGAAGTTCATTCAGAAAGATGGACTGGGAACTATCTCTGAGTGGAGAACAAACAGTTAGATGGAGGCCCAAAGCTTGCAGCCAGTTTTAGGAGGGTAGGAGTCAATCTGACAGTTTCATTGGGCCATTCAGGTACTTAAAACATAGCTTTATTTTAGAGAAAGCAAATTATGATTTCAAAGAAGACATTAAAATAGTAGAAAGCCAATCGGAAGACTGTGATGGTGATCCGCACTAGGAGGAAGGTCACCTGACCTTGCCTAATGACACTGAGAAATAAGAAAAACCCTTTAGAGAATGGCTTTTATGTTTCTCTTTTGAACGAATCCATGTTTGCGTAGATCATCTGAAGGTTAAGTAATCCATTTATCTCCTGTCTTTGGTTTGGGATTAGTTGAAAATGATAAGTGGGGCCTATAAAGAACACTGTCAATATGTACCCACAGTGCTTTGTCATGGTCCAACCAGACCTACTGGAGTCCCCATTTTCCTGGGCCTATTCTTCAGGGTGCTGTTGGGAACACCTGATGGAATTCTTTTTCGAGGCATATCTGTGAAAACTTACTCTCAGTGTTCTCATCAAGAATGATATTTTTCTTCTCCTCATGATCAACTTCTGACCAGTATGTATTTGAAACCACAAGCAGAAAGTGTGCTTTGGTGTCTAGGAAGAGAGCCTTAAGAAATATTTGGATTCAAGAATGAAAGACATACACAGGCAGCCTTATTTTTTAATATGCCCGAAGCAGCTCAGGAGCTGGGCCACTTCCAAACCTTCCCATTGCTAACACACTCTCCCCTCTGATATTCCTGAATTATTACTTACTAAAACCTATTTTCCATCCTGGCTGCCACAGACTCTGGCCTGCAGCCCTTGTGGGCCACAACCCCAGACTCTTACATTTTGGCAATGTCTCTGTCCCTTTCCTACACTCCTCGGGCCAGGACCTTCTCCCTGGCAATGGTAAGCTCCTCCCTCTCCCCTGGACCCTCAAAGTCCTGCCTCTGTCTCCTTGCCCAGTCACTGGTCACTGGCAACTTTATTTACTAGTTAGAACCAGCTGTGACACACACAGACATACAACTTCTTGTGTAATTTGGGAAGTCAATTAACATAAGCAATAAACCAGCCCACAATGAACTGTTTTGCACAGAGCCTCTCCTCCTTGGAGCGCGTGTATCAAAAATGTGGCTGAAAAAATTTTAAATTGTTTTATTTATATACATTCCAAATCCCTTCTTCCTGGTCCTTCCTCTAAAAGTTCTTCACCCCATCTGACATACCCTTTGCCTCAGAGAAGGTACCCACCTACTCTCTCTCCCACCTCACTCCCTCTTGAATCTCCCTTCCCTGGGGCATCAAGTCTCTACAGGATTAGGTTTGTCCTCTTCCTACTGAGGCCAGACAAGGCAGTCCCTCTGCTACATATGTGCCAGGAGCCATGGTCCAGCCCATGCTCTTTGTATGCTCTTTGACTGGTGGCTTAGTCCCTGGGAGCTCCCAGGGGTTCAGGTTAGCTGATAGTGTTCAATTGCTGAAAATTTTTAATGCAAAAGCTCCACTTTCTTTAATAAGGAAAAACAGGTATTTCTCATTTTTTCCCTGTTTGGATTATAATTTGATCATAAATTTGGAAGTAGCTAGCTATTTTCTGATTTTGGAGTAGTAATTTATTTTCACATAACATTTTTATGTTTTTCAAATGTTAGAATATTTGAGTATTTTGTTAAAATTGGTATTTTAAAAATATAAATGTGGTTATATTGGGTTAGTAGTTTTCTGAGTCATAGAAATAATTTCCTCCCTCTTTTTTTTGTCTTGTAGCAGCCAGGCTCTGTAATGATAGAAAAGAAGTATGGGTTTTAAAAATGTATTTGTGTTTCTAAGAAATGAGAAATAAGTCTATGTGTTGGGGAGGGGTGGTCATCAGATCTTTGCTACTGGTTGTAATACATTTTCCCACAGCTAGTAACCAAAGACTGTCCTAAAATCATGGCTGAGGTAATAGCCCCATTTAGTCAAAATCCCTAGTCTTCTTGTTAGGCATGTGATTGTGCCTGTGTTACATAGGCCCAGCCTGCATGAATGTTAGACATTAAAATCCCCATTTGGAAGGCAGGGACTTTGTAATTACATGTCATGCAAAAGGCTTCCATTTCTATTCAGATCTTATATCACTGTTTCAGGTAACCTTTCAATTCGAAATTCTGCCTAATAAAATTGGTCTTTAATTAACCCACCACTGGCAGATTTGTTGGGGCTGATCTAGAATCAAGGAATTCTGCTAAAGGTCACATTCTAACAAAATAAAAAGCAAAGCAAAACAACAACAATGAAAACAAAAAATTGAACAGAAAAATAAAACATAAAACCTCTGTGAGCCTTCGTAGCAATACTGATTCTAAGTTGGCATGGCTAGATGTCATAGAATCTGGATATGACCCTATTTCTTTGCAGCAATTCAATCAACCAGAAGGATTTATAATATATTGCATAATGCCGTTCTGTTGATCAAGCTACCAGGCAAGAACAGACTGGAAAGGTAGAGAAATTGATTCTGCCTGCCAGCCTGTGGATCACCAGAGAACTGGGTTTCTCTCACATGTCTTCTACTGTGCATTGTTTCACAACATGGAAAGTTATTCCAGGCTTGTTCATGACAACACAAAGCTGGGAGACTAATAGTCAGTTATGCAAACTTTGGAGAAGTGGATGAATTCTCAACTGACCACCTGCTATCACCAATGCCTGTGTGAGCTAAACCATGATCAGCAAGCCTGGAACTACCAGTAGAGTCACCAACTGACCAATAATTTTAAGTTGCCAATAAAGTCCCCAAAGTTTTGTATGCAGTAAAATCTGGAGAATGGGAATACAGTGTTGATATCACAGTGATAAGAAAGTCCTACTAGCCTGCAGGATTAAGAAAAGAAGGGGGTTAGGGAAAAGATGAAAAGAATAATATTCACTCACTCATGGACTTGCTCTCTTCTGGATGCTCAGCAGATGATTTTGTTTTCTCTTAAGTCAAGGATAACATTGGTGAACAGGTATCTTGCACATGACAGCAAAAGATTATACATAAAGGATAAAATCCAAACCACTTAGCTAATTATGCATCCCAAGAACTTTGTCAAATTGAGCCCATATTAACTCTAACAATGAATACCAAAAATGTCATCCACAAAAGTAAAAAGATGAATAACTCTACGCATTTCCAAATACTAGCTTTCTTTATTTCTACACTACACCTCCAAAGGATGAAGGGCAGCATTTCAGCATGATTAGATGCCAACTTGGTTAACCTAGCAAGTGTAACTCACAGCAGAAATGCAACTCACATAGACTGGGGAGTGGACATCTTGAGTTTCAATTTAACTTGAAATCTATGCAGGTATGAAACACTCAAGCACAATTGTTCTTTTTTTTTAAAGATTTATTTATTTACTTTATGTATATAAGTACATTGTAGCTGTCTTCAGACATGCCAGAAGAGGGCATTGGATCCCATTACATACGGTTTTGAGCTACCATGTGGTTGCTGAAAATTGAACCCAGGACTTCTCGAAGAGCAGACAGTACACTTAACTGCTGAGCCATCTCTTTAGCCCCCAAGCACAGTTGTTCTTTTCATTTGGTTCTATTGCATAGAATCAACTGATAGTTGAAGCTGGGCTGCTGTATAAACAGGAACACCTTATTTGTGTAAAAATCTGTGGATTTTAAGGCTTCTTTGAGATTTGTAAAACGTCCTATGTACTTGTCATGGAGCTCTGAGTTATTATTTATGAGAACATTAAGAGATAGAAGAATTAGAGACCTTTAGTCAGACCTCATGACATTTGCTGGAATGCAGATAATTGCAGTTATTGAAGAGACTAACATACAGCCAGCATATAGTAGCACATGATGGTGCAGTGCACATAAAATCCTGAAGAACAGACTTGGGAAAGCATTTCTTGGCTTGTTGTATGTGTAACTATTTGTTCAAATATGAATTATATAGGTAAATCATATTTTAGAATATTTTGAAGCATATTAATAGTCTTGAGATTTTCCTAATTGCTCCATGGTCTTTGTTGTTATTAAAGTTTTTCAGAATATTCTAGTCAATGATTCACTGTGATTTGCTAAACCATGGTCCTATATCTTGGCATTTGAGTCGATTTTATTTTCTCTTTGTTCTCAACAATGTTTCTCAATGGTCACAGGAAGATAGAACTTGTGGGAACTTTAAAATTTTGGATAATCTCTTTCCTTTCTTCTGGTATTCGGGAGAGATTTGGTTTCCATAAAGCACTACATGAACTCCTAACTAGACAGTCGTGTCTATGACCTCCATCCTTTAGATCAAGCTATTGGGTAGCCTTGGGGATATACCAGATTACATGCTATGCTTATATGAATACCAGGAAAATACTACATCTCTGATTTCAACCATGGACATATTAAAGTAGATGTTTTCACAGTTTACACTATTGAGATGCTACCCATTGTCAACATGACCCACAATTTCTCCACTTAGTTTCCAACTTAGAATATGGAATGGATAATTAGAGCCTGGGAAAATTAGTGTATTCATTTGTGTTCTGTAAAAAGTAGAGCTGGAGAAAGCTGTAGGGATTTCTATACTAGAGCATGCTCTTGTGGGGGACATGAAATTGTATTGAGCAATATTTAACATCCATATTGAGCAGTAAACTGATTGCTTGGTCTTATGGACAAGAGACTGCATAACTGACTCCTCAAAGCAAGCTATTAATAATAGAATGGAGAAGATTATGTGCACCAGCTCTGATCTCCTGGTCTTAGAACTTGGACCAGTGCTATATCTGCCCTGAATTTTTAGGTTACAAATTCTGAATCAAGGAGACACACTTTTATGTCAGCATCAACAAGGGAGCCTCTGGCTGTCAGCCTCTTGTTTTTCTAAAGCCTATAGAAATCCATGCAGAGCTGCTCATTCCAAGGGTTAAGCAACAGAACTAAAGTATGGAAGACATTTAGCACAACTGTTTGCATGCCTCACTTGAGAGCTAGCTCTCTCTGATTTGTCAGGAGTCTCTTTCAGTATCATCTGGTAGCCAAAGAAAGAAAGAGAACTGCACAATGTTCCACTTCTGTATTATCTCATGATGGTTAAAGAACATTTTGGACAGATATTGCAGACATTGAAAATAATGATGAGCTGGGCATGGTGGCGCATGCCTTTAATCCCAGCACTCGGAAGGCAGAGGCAGGCGGATTTCTGAGTTTGAGGCCAGCCTGGTCTGGTCTACAAAGTGAGTTCCAGGACAGCCAGGGCTATACAGAGAAATCCTGTCTTGAAAAACCAAAAAAAGAAAAAAAAAAAAAAAGAAAAGAATGATGAAATAAAGCCTTGGGAATATATTTTCTAAAAATGAATAGTTCTTGACACAAAAGTCAGGTCTATCTTGAAATTTCTTTTAATAGTAGTTAATGTTCCAAATGTTGGATTATTAAGTACATGTTGTAGAATTTCTGTCTTACTGATGTATTCTAATGAGTTTTAAACATTCTATTCTCTATGATTTCTGTTCCAATCATGATGTTTCATCCTAACAATATACATTTCTGTATGGTTTACTGATGAATTACTTTAAGAAGGGATGATTCTTAAATATGCATACTATGTCTCAGGAAAAGAGGAGTTTGTGTGATGGTGTATGCCTGTAATCCCAACACTCAGAAGGCTGAAATATGAAGATTATGAATCAGTCGGCTGATCAGGACTACACAGAGAAGTCTAGACCAGTTCTTACCAAATAAACAAACAAGCAAATTTCCAATGAAGGGAAAATAAACCAAACCAAAACCCCAAAGCATAAAGAGATTATGATTTAAACTTAGATATAGGGTTCACAGAAGGGATGCAAATTCTTTTCATTTTTAATTTTTTAACATTTCATCTACGTGTTGAAACCATCTTGAATATTGATGGTCAGTCACAATGCCAGGGAAAGAAAACACTTTAAGTGTTTGTACCACCTCCAGCAGAGATGACAAATGTCCCTTTTGATCACAGCCAGCGTCAGTCACATAGCTTCCCACAGCCACAAGGGGGCAGGAAGTGAGATTCTATCCTATGGCTAAAGTGTGGGAGGAGGATAAATACTTGGCAAATAGTACTAATGACTCTTCAGCAGGGTTGGCGTTTTTACAGCTAATGTAATGTTCAACTTCATGAGACAAATAATACAAAGCACACTTGGGTCTGTGCCTTGGAGAGCATATTTGGACATTTAAATTACAGAAAAGCTTATTTGTAAAATGAGTATGTAGCAAGTTTGAGAATATAACCACCAACACAGCTGTTCAAAAAGGTTTGAAAAATTCTTATTCACTTTAAATCACTGTAAATCTTACACCAACTTTCCATTCCTGCTTTTAAAAAAACAGTAGGAAAAGTAGTCTCAGTGTTATTAGGGCATCTGTTTCCGATCTAGGCAGTCCTGGAACATCTTTGGCTAGGTACAAACTCCAAGGAGATGCTTAGGATTTCAGTCCTCTGTGCACTGCAGGGATCTAGTTCATTCAAGCTACGCTGCTCTGGACAAACTAGGAGGTATCAGAGATGGCTGAGGGTGAGAAGCCCAATGCAAATGGTTTAGCATCACAGAACACTATAGGGATCTTCCAAGGATACTCTACTTCCTTGGAACTTTTTCACAGTGTCATGGGAGTTTCCTCTTAGACTGAGCTTCACTAGGCTTTGTCCTTATCTCATCCTGAAGCCAAATCTTCCTGACCTTATAGCTCTTTAAAGAATGGAACGTGTAGGCTTTGGTTTTTTTCAAAACCTACTTTTAACAAGTGTTATTAAGTGCTTTAACCTCCCTTCTAACCCACCACCCATGAGAGGTAGTAGAAAAAAAAAAGATGAATAAAGCAAAGAAGGCTGTGACCCTGTTTAGAAATAGTTCTTTGGAGCAATTCCAATCTTCTTTGTCAGGATCAGCAGTTCATTGTCAAGATATCAGCAGTTCAGTTCACAGGAGTCAGCAGCAGTAGCTCGATCAACTCACAAACACTATTCTTGAGTCAGCAATGGCAGGTCTATCCAGAAGAAACTCTGTCAATTGGCTGGAATCCAAAAAAGCAACAAGAAGCCACCAGAGTATCATCAGAAGGTCTTTGGTGGCTTTTCTATATATAAAGTCATGACAAACATTGACCAGCAAAGAATAGCAAGGTGCACCAATACTATAGAGGATTATCAGCAAATACCAGTATCAACAAAGCCCAATGATGACCAGCAAAATGATAAGGCATACCAATACCATACAGTATCGTCCACTGTCTCTTGGATATACTTATATCCTTTCCAAACATGTTCTCTCAAGCATCTGCTCCAGCAAAATAATCACATGCTTTTTTCCAGGCGGCTTCCAGAAAAATACCACGTGTTTGTTCTCAGCAAAACATCATCCCAAGTGACTGCTTCAGCAGAAACATCATCTCATAGGACAGTTTCCAGAAAAAAAAAATCACATAACACAACTGAGTCTCCAAAGAAACCAGAAATTTCCACTTCAGGGAAGAATTTGCAGTATTAATGACTCCCTCTCCTCTGAAGCTCAGCTTTTCCTTGGGTAAACAAGACTTGCCTCCCATATTCCCGTCATGGTTCAAAGAATTGAAGGTGACCTGTGAAAGTAACTGGTGTAGAAAAACTCCTAAAGGTGCTAAAGTATGAATTAAGTAATAAATAATGAATGAAGCATGGGTAAGGTTGGAAGAACAACATTAATATTTCTTGTGCATCTCCTTGGAGCCAGGCTTCTGTCACGTTTTTATATACTGTCAACTTCACTGCCACAGAAATAGTGTGAAGTAGAGGTAATGAGCCAATTTTGCAGAAGAGGAGAATGAATAACTCACAGGGCTGTAGGTATGGATAGAAGAAAATGGGGGCCTACCACTTATGAAGATTGTGCTGTGCCTGACGCTGCTTTGTAAGGATGTACAAAGTACAGCTGTTCCTACCGTAAAGGTAAGTAAATGGAAATCATACATAATTTAAGTGACTAACCAAACTTGATGAGATCACATAGGACCCATGATGTTCTGGTTCCAATATCTTTATGCCAAATCATTGTCCTACACCACTGAAAGAGAGGAAAAGGGAGCTGGTGGCAAAGCAGAAGAGCAAAGATAGATATACATACAGACAGACAGTCAGACAAAATGTAGACATATTCTAAATGTCAATTTGTTGAAATTACTCTGGAGAAATTCAGTGCATTTCCAGGGAGCTGAGAGTGGAAAATATTCCCTGGAACAATTCTGCCACCTGAGGTCAAAGAAAAGACTCTACCCCAACTTCTCACACAAACACCCAGATTTCTGGATCCCCAACACCTTTCAACTGAAAGGTAAATTAACAAGGCTTGCCTTCGCCTAAAATTAGACTAAAAAGACCCTGTCAGCATTCCAAATGGAACAACTGATGATGTAATAGCTAAATATTCAAAACAGCTTTCTTTAAAGTGAAGTATGAAGGCCATGATGGTTCTTTCCCAAGAGTTTTTTCTTGTTTGGCTGAAAGCCAGATGTTTCTTAAAACATTAACATTAACTAAGTTGTTTGGGGTCAACTCTGTGAACAGACCATAGTATTGTTTAAAAGAGTGTTTTGGGGTTTTTTTTTCTCTCTCTCAGAAAGAAAAGCTTCAACAATTTTGGCTCTCTGAACAATCCTTACTTTTAGCTAAAGAAAGAAGTCACACTACATTAATTTCTCAGTAAAGTAAGGAGCAATTCCCACCCCTTTTAGCAGTGCATGTGTATACTGTGTGTGCTTGTGTGTGTGTGATTGTGTGATATACTCATCACATTACCTACTCTGCAGTGTTTGCACACATGTGATTGTGCATGATCACATGAACTACTTTCCAGCTGATCTGATAAATTTTACTAACATAGATAGCTTTTTATAGCCAATTAGCATACATATCTAAGCTACCAGATCACTAAAATAAATATGTCCCAGATACCAAAACTCAGAATCACAGTTGGATGCCCTTAGTTAAATGCCTTGAAGATATGACTAATATGTTGCAGACAGGAGCTACAGAGACAGCTCCATGATTAAAGGCATTTTCTGCTCTTCTAAAGTACTAAGATTTTGTGTCAGAAGTTTACAACTATAATTCCAGTTTCATGCAATTTGATACCCCTTTCTGACCTCTGACCCCACCTGCACTCTCACTCACACATACCCACCTCCACATGTTTACATAATTTTAAAAGTCTTTGTAAAAAGTGTTGAGAAGTTTTTAAATTGAATAATGATTTATAATGAATAGAGAAACTATGTGAAAGATAAGCATGAGAATTATGAGATATTTTGATCTTCATTTGTTGAATTACAGCTATCTGTAATATACATACATACATATATATATATATATATATATATATATATATATATATATATATATATGAGACTTTCAGTTCCCTCCATTGAACAAGCTTGTTCTAGATTACAGCATCTACCTGTGTTAATTATTTCAATTGTCCTTTTACAGATAATTAAAGATTTCTGTAGTTGTTCTCCTATTTAAAAGTTTGTTTCTAAGTCAGACTATAAATACTATAAGCACTAAATAGAACAAAATCAGTCTCCTTTCAAGTCCATATGTTAACATTGTCTGTTACTTTTTATGCCTTTTTATTTCTCAATTTCTTTTATTAAATGCACATGTTAGTGTGTGCTGTCATAACGTACATACTAGATGGAATATGGGCGATTTATGTTTTATAGAAATGTGAAAACAAAGGGAATATCTTAAATGAATGTGACTGACATATCTGTGCAATGAATGGATTTTATATATGATTTGCTATTCAAGCAGTAAGACTAACACACACAAGCTACAGCTCACTTTGGGGTGGGGATGAATATAATCCTTTCCTTTTTAGCTTTACGCATTTAGCTTTTCCCCCATTGCTTCAGTGTCACAGGGCCCTTTGGCTCTGTCTGATGTATTAGCTCCTTTCTCTCCTCTAGCAGTACACAGGTGCAGCTGGAAATCGGTTTCTTTAAGGACTCTGTTCACAGCCACAACCGTCTGAAATTCAGTCTCTTCTCGAGATGCCTTGTAGATGATCAACACTCTGTGAAATTTAGTACTGCATTTTCATCCACTTAAGCCCATTTCATCCTAGGACAAAAGCTTGCATGGTTTTTTGCTCTTAAGGGCCCACAACACAATGAAAAAAAATGCTGGGCAGCCTTGGGCAAGGACTGAGAAGCCAACTCTGATTTCTGCTCCTCCACACCTCATGATTTTTAGAAATGTAAATATCGGCAGGAAGTCAAACACTTCTTGAGGAAGGGCGGAGCTGAACTCCACTAAACTGATGACTGCCTCCCCTCTCCTCTCACTTTCCCTTCTGAGATGGAGACTGGAAGATTACTTCTTAGGAGACAGGAACTGAAATCTATGAACAAGGTAGCCTTTGCTCCTTGCATTCAGCTAACTCTAGGACCTCTCATCAACTCAGAAGGGCCATATTGGTGTGAAGGCTACTCACCCTGATCACAGAGCTTCTAGAATGTTCTGCATAGATAAGTCTTTCTCTAGCCGGGCAGTGGTGGCGCTTTAATCCTAGCATTCGGGAGGCAGAGGCAGGCGGATTTCTGAGTTTGAAGCCAGCCTGGTCTACAGAGTGAGTTCCGGGACAACCAGGGCTACACAAAGAAACCCTGTCTCAAAAAAAAACAAAAGAAAAAAGAAAAAAAAAGTGTTTCTCTTTGGTCTTTGGACTTTGGCAATAGCCTCATGTGCTCAGATACAATTTGAAATCAGTGCCTTACTTCTTATGTGTTTTACAATAAAGAAGAAAATATTATTTTCTTAGATTGTGGGATATTTAGAATTAGACAGATGAATGTGCTGTGCTCAGACACATGGCCCTAG
>LR749870.1:1230007-1237561 GCA_902729485.2 Mus minutoides | reverse complement strand
CTCCTCCTCCTCCTCCTCCTCCTCCTCCTCCTCCTCCTCCTTCTTCTTAGTTGGTAAAAGGAGAAAAAGGATCCTTGGATGTCTAGACAAGTTGCAACGAGTAATGCCTGTGAATGCTTTCCATATCCACAGACCCAAGGTGGAATGGGCAGCAGCCTGGAATGAATGCTGGGTAGAAGTGCTAAACTGCAGTGTGCATCTTTTGAATTGCTAACCCCTAGTTCTGTGTGAGTGTCTCCCACCCACAGCAGTTCACCTTGAGCACCTAGCCACTGTCCTTCCCTCAAGTGGGCTTGGGGGTGTCTACTTTTGGCACGAGGGTTAGCGGTGAAAGTCAGAGACCAGGTGGAGCGCCCACAAGCGTCCCAGACCTGGGTGGGCGTCGGAGGTGAGGGGGCGCTGTTCGGGCAGCAGTGAGCTGGTGGCGGGCGGGTGAGCTGCCAGGCTGACAGAAAGGCCGGCCAGAGTGGGGGCCGCTCCGCTGCCGCTACCGTTGCCGCTGCCGCTGTGATGCGAAGCCGGAGCTGCGCCCAACGGTGGAGTCAGTGCTGGGGCGCGGGAGCACGAGCTGCAACATCAGCACCAGCGGCGGCGGTGGCAGCGGCGGTACCTGCAGTAGCTCCCGGGCCCCGCGCTTTGCTCTACGCCCCGCGGCTCCGGGAGCCGCCGCCCCGCGTTCTCTATGGATGTCAAGGCGGCCCCCAACGGGGTGGCCACCATCGAGGACCGGATCCTGCGGATTACTGGCTACTATGGCTATTACCCCGGTTACTCCAGCCAGAAAAGTAAGACGCCGCGAGGCGGTCCTGAGCGAGCTGCGGGTGGGAGATGGGAGCTCAGGGGCACAGGGGCACAGGGGGACAAGGGGACAGGGGTGCGGTGCCAGAAGGCGCGCGATGGGACACCTGCAGCATTGTCTGCTCTCTCACAAACACTGCCCTGGCCTCCAGGACCTCAGGGAGAAAAGTATGCCCGCTGTCCGCTGTCCTCGGTGCTGAAACTCGAGGCAGCCATTGGGGCCGGGCGCTTGAACCCAGGAGTTTGGGGACAGTCGCAGTCTTGGAGGTGGAGGCGTGCAGAGGACAGGGCGAGCGCTCCTGCTTGTCGTCGGTCAGTCTACCGGTGGCTGATTTATGCCTGGAGAATGCTAACATGGCTGTTCCACTAGCTGACCATCAGCCCTTGGGATACCCACTCAGAAAGGCCTGACTAGGTGTCAGGGTGTTCACCCCGTGCTGGGGACGAAGACTGTGGGGGATATAAATTGGTTGCGGTTGGACTGGCTGGGTGGGTCAGCTTGTTCACCAGGGGTGGTTAAAATGTTGCCAGCATGATAATTGCTCATGATAAAACGTCCTTAGAAGGTTCTTTACCCGCTGGGCAGTGAAAAGAACCTGCTTCAGTGGCTGAATTGCGGAGCTTGTAGCAAGAGATCATGCAAAAGGCGGGCAGAGTGAGATTGGGAAGTGAGACAAGGCAACCTACCCCCTCTACACATCTAAGCTGCTGGATTCCAGCTTTATTCTGGCTAGACTACGCCAGTCTGCATAGTTGCTCTCAGGTTTTGGAAGCAGTTTCATCTACCACTGCTCACTCTCTCTCTCTCTCTCTCTCTCTCTCTCTCTCTCTCTCTCTCTCTCTCTCTCCACACATACACACACCGTGTTGCTGGAAACAGGCATGGCGCGGGGGTGGTGGTGGTGAAGGGCACAGTGAGGGTCTCTATGTTTCTAGTCTCCACATTCTGTTTCCCTGACACACAACCTCCCCCCCACCCCCGCACTGTATCTGCTAGGATTAGTTCTGCTAAGCACCAAAGTGAAGCCTGTTTGTTTTATTTGTTTTATGTTTTGTTTTGTTTTTTGGTTTGTTGTTGTTGTTTGTTCATTTGTTTGTTTCCTTAATCTGAACTAGGAGAGTAGCTATGCTTTAATTTCCATGCAGGTGGAATTTCAGTTTTCTTTATCAAAGCATTTCTGTTGCAAAAGAAGGCTCTTAACTGGTGTTATTTTTAACCAGACGCTCCTTAGATGCATCCTGATTGGTATTTATCCATGACAGTTTGGGATGCCATCAATATCACTGGCTCTGTGTAAAGCAGAAGACCCACACAAATCTTGACACATAGATGAGAAAGCACTTTATTTCCAATGTAACTTCGTCCAGGGCTGTGCTGTCTCTCCATTGAATAATAAACCAAGAGCACTGTCCTGTGGGCCATTCTACAGATATTTTCCAGTTTAATATTTTATCTGCTCTTGAGAAAGGCCTATCTACTTTGGATGTTTCTGTCTAGTTGTTTCTAGCAGTAGAGGCTTACGTTATTCATTTTCCATACAAAAGTAATTATATAGTGTTAGAATTTCTGGAAGGAAAATCACATGCTGTGGAACATTCTTTGAAATCTTTTTACTACAAGCTCAGTTTTGTAGTTGTTTTTCTTTTTTTCTTTCTTTCTCCTATTGGCACTAGGTGACTTCTTTAACCCTAGATATGTGAGCTGTAATCTTCACTAGATCTTGTAGAAATTACTTGAATGTCACCTCTGAATATTTTAACTAGAAACCAGGCATTTGGGTGGTCAAGAGAATGTAGAACTTCTTTCTAAAATTGCAGGGTATTATAATTTTCATGACAATGGTACTTCGGTTAATGAAGAGCAACCCAGAAAGAATACTGGGAAAGTGGCATTTTAGATAAGAACATGTTCGTATTTTATTTTTGTACTTGCACAAAGAACTGCACATGTTCCATTTGCAAGACAATAACAGGGCAAAAAAAGGCTGCAACTGGAAGCAGAAAAGGGATAAAAATGCTTTGGGCATGTTAATAGTGGTAGGCATTTGCCTAAATTCAGGACACATGGTTCAAACTATAAAGACAGTAAGTCTCAGAACAGAGAACTCAGGGTAGTCAAATTAACTCTCAGGATGTACACTATTTCAGACCAAGAGGGACATTGTCATTTTACATACAGGTAGAGAGAGAGAGAGAGAGAGAGAGAGAGAGAGAGAGAGAGAGAGAGAGAGAGAGAGAGAGAGAGAGGAAAGAGAAGAGAGAGAGAGAAGAGAGAGTGTAGAGAGAGAGAGAACAGAGAGAAAGGAGAGAGAGAGAGAGAGAGAGAGAGAGAGAGAGAGAGAGAGAGAGCTGGAAGAGGGCCAGGAAACCAAACACCATGAAATAATCCTGCCCTTAATGCAGGCTTTAACTCGTAAACAAACACATTGAAGCAAACCAGTGCAATATGGTCAATTGATTTAGCTGCTACCAGGACTGAGCAACAGCTTGTAGAAAGTCTGGAGGAATCTATTTAGGAAAAGGCTACAGCAAGGATATCAGCTATGAGAAGACAAGGTGACTTCTCCCTTTCCTGACTCATCACATGTGAGATCTTCAGGACAGGGCACTCTCTAGAGATCTACACTGTTTGCCTTTTTGAAGATGGATGGGTACTCAGTTTTGTGAAAATATGTCAAGATCGATCTGCTTGCTAATGTATCCTGTTTGTCAACTTGTATCTCATCCAGCACAAACTCTGATAGGCTGAAGAAATAAAGAAATGCAATCAAATATTTAAAAATTAAGGTATTTTATGAGCCACTGATCCATTAAAACAGTTTGATTTAATGAGCAGTTTATCAAACACACACACACACACACACACAGAGGCATGTGCATATGCAGAACAGGGTAAAGGCTGACCAAAGTATACTGCGTAACCTTGAGTTATCTGTGACCAGGTAGAGAAAGACTCATTGCCTCATCCTTTGTGGACTGAGAAATTCTTTCATGAAAGGAATGTGTCTTATGAAAAGACATAAGAAAGTGTTTTCATTTTTGGAGTTTTAATTCTCATGGAGGAGGAACCAGAACATAACCATATAAATATTTTTGTATATGTCAAGGTGATTTTTAAAAGAAGGAAACAAGATAAGAGAGTGAAAATTATGGGAGGCAGAGTGTGTCACCATGCTAAATAGGAGCAATTAGTCAGGTTGTGGAAACTATGAAGGAGTTAGCCATGTACACATCAGGAGGGAGACATTCCAGGTAGTGATGTCAGCCAGTGATATGTACCGGCTGACATGGCAGGAAACAGGAAGAAGGCCTTGTACAATAGAGTCTAGTGAACAATAGAGTCTAGCACATTTGACATTAGAACAGTAGAGTCTCCTGGTGTACTATATGTGGTACTACTGGTAAGAAAAATTAGAACAAAAGTTATGGTTATGTTTTAGGGTTTGACTAAGCTTAGGTTGTCATGAGCAGAGGTGTGGGAAGCATCAATGATGGAGACCATTTTAGATATACTTGGTATGTTGGAGAAGCGGAGTGAGTCTGGAGTTCCATAATGCCTGATTGGAAGAGCTTTGGGGATTTTCTAGCATTTAAATAGTGTATAATGCCCAAGATTTGTTGAAATCTCCAAAGAGTAGGTGTATGTAGAGAAGAGGTGAGGTACAAGGACAGAACCCAGGAGCACTATGACATCTAGAGGTCAGGTGGAAAAATAGAAACCATTCAAGGAGACCAACACACACTTCCAGGGGAGGTAGGAGGAAACTTAGGAGAGTGAAATACAGCAGAAACCAATGATGTTTCAGGAGGAATGGTTAGAGGAGGCCAGTGCTTCAAAATGACAAGTATAATGAAGCTGATAACTGTGCACCTGACAAAGGAAGGCCATGGAGACTTGATGAGACTGTAGACAAGAGATGGTGGATGGGATCACATGCACTAGACTACATATAAAAGACACTTAAAGGGGGAAATTGTAAATTGTAATTATAGGTTCTTCAAGGAGTTGTTTTTTGTTTGCAGGCCAAGACAAAAGACTTAACAGACACAAATTAGGGATGTCAGAGAGAGAATGCAGCAATTACATTATTTTAAAAGGAATATATAGAGGTCAAAGATGTGAATTAGGCTCTGGATCACTGAGATGGTAAAAAGATTTTTGAACTTCTCTTCTGATTGCTTTAGTTTTCTCCTGAGTGAAAGCAAAACCATCAACTGAGTAATAGTGGAAAAGAGCCAACAGAGGTGGTTCATGAGAAAATGTGAAACGTTAAGACAAACAGCTGAGGAGATGAGCTAAGCGAGTATTGGGATCATCGGGTGTTTTAAATGCAAAGTAGCCAATACTGTCTTCTTCATTGACACGGCAAAGGCTCAGAACAAGTAAAGAGGGTTTAACCAGAGTTGGAGAAGGTTATTCAGTGGATTTAATAAAAAATAACTTTGCAAAGCAGTTATGTTAAGGGAACATGGAGCTTAAAGCTGGCAGAAGCAGAGAAGACAGGAGGTAATCACGATTAGCGACAATTGGGGAAAACATAAGAAGACGGGAGCTGAATGCCTCAGCATTATCAAGCATTAGTGGAAATAAATTAGGAGTCATGTGGTTAAAGGGAGGGCTGTGATGTAGGATGGAATCAGATGTGGAGTACTTCTCTGTTGATGAAAATCTCCCTGTTTGTCAAAACAGGTCTGGGTCACTTCTCACCGCAGCTTTGCTGCAGGTCAGCCTCGGCTTTTGAGAGTCCAGCCCTTCTCTGAAGGGTCCATCAGTAACTTCTAAAAACCTTCCAGTCCATCGTTGAGTGCAGATAGTGACCAGGAGCCTTTTATTTATTTATTTATTTATTTTTCTGACCCATGTGTTTGTCCTTGTCCTGTTTTCTTTCGGTAGGCTGTTTGAGACAGGTTCTATAAGTGATATTCTATCATCAGCTGAAGGTTCATAATGAACCCCACCCCCTTCTTCTGTGCCAGATCTATCAAAAGAAGAACTCTTCCCACTTCTAGAAGAGAAGAATTTAAGTATGTTCACCATCAAGGAATAGTAAAATGTAAGGTGACAGATCAGTGTATCTGATGTGATATCTGCCCAATGCATACAAAAATTAAAACACTCTACTGTGCCTCAGAAATAGATATAAAATATATGCCAATCAGAAAAGAAGAGAAAGCTTTGCACAGTGGCAGTATTGTAGCCAATGAGGTTTATCCAAGGTGCTATTATTGCTAGTCGAAAAGAAGAGGAAAAGAATACCACCTTCTCCTGACACTTTGGTTCTCTGGGAGTGCCAATGGCTGCCTTCCTTAGCAGTTCTCAAGGTCCTGCTTCCTACTTTATCCAGTTGAGTTGATTCACTCTTAGGCTTCTCTATCTCTTATGCAACTGTACTCTTGAGTCCCTCTTTTGTCTATATCAGGCCCATATTCCAAACTTTCTAGTAGTAAACCTACCTGAATGTCCTCCAGGCATGTCACACATAGAAGAAAGCCATCAGTCTACCTTTTCTCTCTGCATTATGCCTGTTAGCTTCCAATATCTGTACTGAACCAATCATGCAGCCCCAGATTGGTTCAGAAGAACAGTGGAGTTCTTCCCCACTCTACCCTTTCCTTTGCTTATTATTTTGTTAATAAGTCCTGCCTATTCTACGCCAGTCATGTGCTTTCTATCCCTCCTTCCCCTGCATTAGCTGTATCTATCACATCTTTTCTCAGTCTCAAGCCCCACTAGCACAGCATGGCTACTTGATGTTTCTTTCTGTAAAAGTCTGTTCATCTAACTTCCCTGATCACATATCTGAACTGGTCTTTCATTTTTCTGTGAAATTAAATCCAAACTCTTCAGGATGTCACAATCAAAGTCCAGCTAATGTCTTCTATTTTAGTACACATAGTCCTCTCCATCCAAAGTGCCAAATAATGCATACTTAATGCAGACAATCTGGAAGGCACAGAAGCAAAGAGAGATTGGAACAAAATTATTCATAATTCCACCACCAAGAGGTGTTTAGTGTTAACACTTTAGTATAAGCATCCTTTCAAAATATTTTATAACTGCACACATAAATGTTTTTATTTTGTACAAAGCCTCTCTCCTATTGATCTCTATTAATAAGTGAATTTTAATTTATCTACCCTTTCTCATATATACAGCATCTCTTAACCTGCTTAACTAATCACATGTCATTTTAGGCCTAAATTTTCCTTTCTCATATCCCATCTGGTCTTTGCATGTGCTCTCTGAATCTCATCAAGAAGTAGCTCACTGTTTTAATGACATTGTTGTCTCCATGTGCTTTTCTTTCTCTGAGTCTTACTATATACACTGACCCAGATGCTCCTCTCCCTGCTGCCCTCCACAGAAGGGAAAGCTCCTATTTATATTTGAAGGCTCTATTTTAAATGCTGTCTTATACACATTGTCTGCTGGCCCAGGCTGGGTTAATCCTCCCTCTGTTCTTCCAGTGTTGTGTGTACTCTTTCCTGGAGCACTTGGCCCACTATCAGGGGCTGTTGCTTTGCATCACACTTTCTGACTCTCAGAGCTTGGAGAGGACAGGGACTTACTTTTATTTCAGCTTGGGCAAACTGCTCATCTATGCCAAGTTTGTTGTGCTATTGAGTGAATGACTCCAGTATTCCCTAGAAAAGTACTTCTTCCATTGAAAGAGAAAGAATTCAGAATGGTAGTGATTGGAAGCCAAGAAAAATTATCACCACCAACAAATGAATCAAGATGTCGCTGTCTGGAGA
>LR749870.1:1192507-1225007 GCA_902729485.2 Mus minutoides | reverse complement strand
TATGGTACCAGAGGTAGGCTTTGAGCACTTAAAGCCTCTAGCCACTTCCTCTTTGCTCTCTGTTCTCTGCCTGCGTTTGAAGAGCCCTCAGCTTCCTTCAGCCGCCTTGCGTGCTGCTTGCTGCCATGCCTCCTGCACTGATAGACTCTTACCCTTCTGAAACCCTTGTCAGAATAAATTCTTTTTCCTGTAAGTTGCCTTTAATACAACAACAGAAGAATAATGTTTACAAGTGGTTCCCGGAACTCTTCAGAAAACTGTGATATTCTGAACCCAGGCCACAAAGTCCTAAGTAGACATCTCTTCAGCTGACCCGACTCCTCCTTGCTCTCCTTGTGCTGGCTCACCTTGGTACATGCTCCAGAACCTTCCATGTCTCAGACTGACAGATCCTTCCTTCTCTCTATGTGGGGCGGTCTCCTCCTCACTTTCCAGGTCTTATATCAAGTGTCATCACCTCAGAAAGGGCTTTTCCGCTCTGCACTTCTATCTTCTCATGTGCTTTGCCTCTAGAGCACTTAAATCCTACTTGATTGATTAATTGCGGGTTGCAATTACAGGTTATGTGCATTTTGCGACTGTTTAATGTGTTCCCTGCCTGATAGGCTTTTAGTCCCCTCAGGATGGGCCTATTTGTTCAGTATTGTGCATCTAGCACAAAGACCACTACATGTGTACTTTCTAAATTGTGTTGAATGAGCTTTATTAAAAATTCAAATAGACTTAACCAACCTTTTTATTTGAGATATCAAGTGTACAGAGAAGTTATGAATTTAGTACAGAGCTTTGCTCTGTTCTACACACTTATACTTGTGCACTGTGAACACTACATCACTCTGTTATATATGTCAATACTATTAAACTAATATTGGTATTTTGATATTAATTAAGCTCTGTGTTTTATTTGGCTTTTACCAGTTTTTCTACTCATCTTCTCTTTTCTTTCTGGAAAGAAATGTGTCTTACCACATTTACTTGTCCTTTGTCTCAAGTAGGATTTAACACATTGCATTCAAAAAAGCAATTATCATTTCAAAATATCCAGGGAAACTTGCTGGATAGTTTCTGGCTTGGATTGTATTGGATCAGATTTAAAATTTAACTACTAGTTTTCAAAATGATGTAGAATTAAAGTCATATTAGAAAGAATCCATGATATGACATGAGGTAACATCTCAGAGATTTTCTACCATGTAGAACATTTCAACTGTTTAATATTTGGAACAACACAGACATATTTGAAAATATAAGTAAATCTGTGAGTCAATAATTCATTTCAAATGCATATATATATATATATATATATATATATATATATATATATGTCGATTTTTATTCAGTTTATTATGTGGGAATTTTACTTCCATGAGTAGATTATTAAAATATGATTCCATTGAATTTGCTTTTTATATTCTATTATTATGTATAGAAATATATATATTTTACACATAATACATGTATTATATAATACATATATTGCATAATATATATTATGCATAATATGTATATTATCTAGAAAATTTAAATATCTCAAATTTGTTAATTTAAAAAGAACCTGTTTTATTCAAAAGATGATTTTAGTGAGAAAATGTCAGTAGTTTGAACACAATAACTTTGGAGTGGTCCAAGCACTGTGACCTGCAGCCCACCTTTGATAGCTGTCTTCCATTTAATGAAATCCTAACAACTTCTAAAAGTGACTAATAAGGACATAAGGTAACAAATTAAATTAGAAATCTCACAGCTTATTTTGTAGGAAAAGGACTTCAACAAACACTGGATTTCCCAAAGCTCCTCAAAGTGAACAAGTCACAAACATTTTATTAACACTCAAGTCAATGAAATTGTTATTGAGCAAAGGTCTGTACCAACTACGCCATCTTTATTAGCAGGGATGGAGTGATCGATTCATGTCTCAAAGTTGAGGTCATTTAAGTGCCATTAGCATTCAAACATCTTACAACACATCCAGGTAGCTTCATAGTCTTTGTCTTCAGAGACATGCTATGACACATTTATATCTCTGGACCTCATTTTTCCATGGTATGAATCTCAAAAAGAACTTGTGGGTTTTAGCTATGTTATAATGGTCACTGTAAGGCTCTGAGTGAAGAAAGGCATTCACTTTCTAACCATCCAGCAAGCAAAGCCAATAATGAATGTTCTTCCTGTTAAATTTTGCTAGGAGTGGGTTTACCTACTATTAGAAAGGTGATACAAACATCTTCCCAAACATCATCTAAAACTTCAAGCCATGGTTTCTATAAACACAACAGCCTCCTGGTAGTTAAAGAGAGTCCTATACTACTCTTATACTTGATCTCTATATACTTAATCTTTATACAATCCTATATGTTTTTTTGCTTTTAAAAGCATCTGGAGAAGGTGATGATTGAAATCCTGATTCTGATAGAGCTGACTTGGAAAACAATGGAGAGGGTTTCTTGTGAGATCATTGGCTGTATTTCTGGTGCTCCTACATGCCCGTGCTTAAGGTGGTAGTAAGTTGCACTGACAAGCAAGGACAGCTTCATCTCCGAAGGAGCACAACCTATATTTCTCCCAAAGTACAGTTTTGCTTGGCATTGCAACTTTTTCTGTTTCCCAAAAGGCTCACAGAATGCTTCCTTCAAACATTCAGGGAAAATTCACAGAAAATCTACACATAAAGGCTTTGTGAGGAACTCAGTTTTGCTGGGGAAAAAATAGAAGCTGCTGGCATCTCTAATATTGATGTCAAAATTAGTGTAAATGAGTGTATTTGAGGAGAGGATTTTATTTGATAAAGGTATTGATTGACAACGATATTGGTTCCATTTTCATCTCCTGTTCTCACCACAGACTAGTCTATTGTCCTTTACCAAGTCTACTGACTCTCAATGTTTCTTCGCATGATGAATATTGGTACTGCTTAGCATCCAGTCTGAATGCTTATGTTGCAAGTACAAGGAACTCAGCTTATATTGAAAAAGCAATAGAGAAACTTGCTCTCTTGGATCATAGGAAGTTGCAAAGTGACATGTTTCTGACCTGGTGGCCATTGCTATAAAGTGACATGTTTCTGACCTGGCGGCCATTGCTATAAAGTGACATGTTTCTGACCTGGCGGCCATTGCTATAAAGTGACATGTTTCTGACCTGGCGGCCATTGCTATAAAGTGACATGTTTCTGACCTTATATTCTATATTAAAGATCCAAAAACTATTTGGAATCCATGACAATGGATGGCGAGTTTTATCATAACCATGACAAAATCATCTGAGAGATCAACTTAAAGGAAAAAAATATTTATTTTGGTTTGCAGTTTTGGAAGAGTCTACTCATGGTTGCTTGGAGTGGCACACTTTGTTAGAACAGTGTGGTAGCAAAAGCCTATGGTAGGAAAAAAGGGGTTTTTGTGGTGGACAGTGAGCAGAGAAAAGGTGTTATAGGAAAGGGCCATATATGACTCCAGGGCGTGCTTTTAGTGGTCTACTTTCTCCAAGGAGGTCCCTCAGGATCCAAAATCCATGAACTAGGTTACAGCTTTCCAGACCCGTAACTTCTCAGAAACCTGTCAGCTGACACCCAAGCCCTGAGTACAGGATAAGGAACATCTGATAATCAAACCATAGCAGTTGGTGGTCCAGAACGAAGAAGAGTTCTTGATGTTTTCCTTCTTTCAAGGTACTGTGTCTGCATGCCGAGGTTTCAAGTATTCTGACAAATATCATGAGATGTTGGATCAGAGCCCAAGGACCTCATCCCTCACAGTACAGCAAACAACATGACCTTATTTTCACCTTCCCCTTAACTCGCCCTAGGTTCCACAAATACAATATGGATAAAACAGTAGACTCTACATGTTATCAGCTTGTTTCACAGCTAAAAATTCTGAGCTCAGCAAATCTCGGTAATTTATAATGACCTACAGGCAAACCTATCCAGACTTTGAGAACTTTGGGTAATATCTTTGTTTGGGTTTTTTTTTGTTTGTTTGTTTCTGTGATCAAACTCTCTGACCAAAAGCAACCTAAGTTGGAAATGTGGAAAGGGTTTATTTTAGTGTGTGTGTGTGTGTGTGTGTGTGTGTGTGTGTGTGTGTGTGAGAGAGAGAGAGAGAGAGAGAGAGAGAGAGAGAGAGAGAGTTCATCACTGAAGGAAATCAGGGCAGGAGGTCAAAAGAGGAACCTAGAAGCATGAACCTAAGTGAAGACCATGGAGCAACGCTACTCACTGGCTGTTTCCCCAGTTTGCTTAGTTACTTCCTTATACAACCCAGAATTTCCTGATATGTCAGGTTGACAACTTAAGGTAATTGTGACAGGTAACAAACTTCCCTTCTTTACTACATGGAACTTTGGAGCTTTGTTTGTTTTGTTTTGTTTTGTTTTTTGTTTATTTTTTAACCTTCCAAACCTGTGCATTGAATAGGCTCTTTAGAAGATGTGCCGAACCAAAATCTTCCCTTGCCAGGATGTGCAGGACTTTAAGAGAGGTCATGGTTCCCAACGGGTGCCTGTCTACTAGGAACTTATTGTTCAATGATTGGGCTTTTTTGACTGTTCAGCATCACTTCATTAAGATCTGTTCTCTTGGATCACAGAAGGCTTTCTCCCAGTGACCCATATTCGGTGAGTTGAATTGGAAAGAAACTTGCATGTCCTAGTGAACAGTGTATATAGGTTCTTTTAATTCTTCTGTGGTTTTAGTATACTTCTCCAATCTTCACTCATACCTGGTGTCCCTGTAGACTTATGCTTGAACATCCATGGAAGGCCAAGCTGTTGTATTGGCCACAGAAAAGGGAGCACAGTCAGTCCAGTGCTGTACAGAATTATGGTTGGGGTTAAGAAGCCATCAGTTATACCAGATAGGCTTAGCTACAAGCACCACTTCCATTCGCTATGAGCAGGAACTAGGACCACAATTCTGGGGCAAAGTGTGGATACTTCGATCCTTCTTAGAAGGGAGAACAATATGCCTATGGAAGGAGTTACAGAGACAAAGTTCAGAGCAGAGACTGAAGGAATGACCATACAGAGACTGCCCCACCTGGGGATCCATCCTATAAACAACCACCAAACCCAGACACTATTGTGGATGCCAACGAGAGCTTGCTGACAGAAGCCTGATATAACTGTCTCCTGAGAAGCTCTGCCAGTGCCTGACAAATACAGAAATGGATGCTTACAGCCATCCACTGGACGGAGCACAGGGTCCCCAATTAAGGAGCTAGAGAAAGTACCCACGATGCTGAAGGCATTTGCAGCCCCATAGGAGGAACAACAATATGAAATAGCCAGTACCCCCCAGAGCTCCCTGGGACTAAACCACTAAGCAAAGAAAACACATGGTGGGACTCATCGCTCTAGCTGCATATGTAGCACAAGATGGCCTAGTCACTCATAAATGGGAGGAGAGGCCCTTGGTCCTGTGAAGGTTCTATGCCCCAGAATAGGGGAATGCCTGGCCCAGGAAGCAGGAGTGGGTGGGTGGGGAGCCGGGGGACAGGGAGAGCATAGGGGATTTTCTGAGGGGAAACTAGGAAAGGGGATAACATTTGAAATGTAAATAAAGGAAATATCGAATAAAAAAATAAAAGTAAAAGAAGGGAAAAAAGGAAAATCTTTGTTGTAAAAAGAAGGAATTTCCATGTTGTTTCCCCACTGCTTATGTTTTAGTTTCCTCAACCTGCCAAGACATTTCTTTTTTTTTTTTTTTTTTTTTTTGGCTTCTAACACTGCATAACCATATTCTCTCTTGATTCTCCCATTCTTACAAATTTATGCCTTTAAATTTTATTTACTGAAATGTTACTGGGATCTCCTAAATGAGGAATTTAGATGGATGTATTATTCAGTCTGCCATCTTTCCCAGAAAGGATTATGATGCTTCTTGTTTCTTTGAAATTTTCTGACTTGAATTAGACTTTTTTATGAACCAAAATAAATAGCCTATTGTTAGTGGCAGAGTACAATATCTCTATTTCCTCTCAGTGGGAAGCTGTTTTAGATATCACAACACGAAATCAAATAATATTATATTGTCTTTTGTTCTGAATGTTGGTTACACAGATGTGTTTACTTTACAAAAAAATGTCATTGAGCTGTACTATTAAGATCTATGCTCATTTCTCTATACAGGACATATTGCTATACACATTTTGCTTTAAAAATTGCATCTTCCAGTCATATGTGATGACATATGCCTCTAATACCAACATTAAGGAGGCAGAAGCAGGTGGCTCTCTACAAATTTGAGACCAGCTTGGTCTATAAATTCTACAGAGACATTGCCAGGCCAGCCAAGAGCTATGGAGTGAAACTTTGTCTCAAAATTTAAAATAACTGTACCAGCCAGGCGGTGGTGGCGCACACCTTTAATCCAAGCACTTGGGAGGCAGAGGCAGACAGATTTCTGAGTTCAAGGCCAGCCTGGTCTACAAAGTGAGTTCCAGGTCAGCCAGGCTATACAGAGAAACCCTGTCTCGAAAAACCAAAATAATAATAATAATAATAATAATAATAATAATAATAATAATAATAACTGTACCTCACATAATTACATATCATAATATGCTGGTCCATTTATCTTTGTTTACAACAAAAGAGTGAAATACAAGTAAACTTGACATAATAAAGTCCTTTTTAACATTCCAAATTAACGAGACATAAAGGATTACTTTCATGAACATTCTCAGTTCCCTAATCTTTAAATATATCTCTTAGCCTTTACTGCTATGAAACAAAAGATTCTCAGATGATTCATTTCATATTCAAAACACCTTGGACTTAAAAATATCCACTGTCTTCAATGCATTCTCTCCTGGTTAAAACAAATTCTTATATAGGAGACCCAGGTCTTAGTACATTTTTAAAAAATTATTTATTTTTATTTTTATTTTTTAAAATTTTTTATTAGATATTTTCTTCATTTACATTTCAAATGCTATTCCGAAAGTCCCCTACACCCTCCCCCCGTCCTGCACCCCTACCCACTCACTCCCACTTCTTAGCCTTGGCGTTCCCCTGTACTAGGGCATATAAAGTTTGCAAGACCAAGGGGCCTCTCTTCCCAATAATGGCCAAGTAGGCTATTTTCTGCTACATATGCAGCTAGAGACACGAGCTCTGGGGGAACTGATTATTTCATATTGTCGTTCCACCTATAGGGTTGCAGACCCCTTCAGCTCCTTGGGTACTTTCTCTGGCTACTCCACTGGGGACACTGTGTTCCATCCTATAGATGACTATGAGCATCCCCTTCTGTATTTGACAGGCACTGGCATAGCCTCACAAGAGACAGCTATATCAGGGTTCTTTCAGCAAACTCTTGCTGGCATTGCAATAGTGTCTGCATTTGGTGGCTGATTATGGGATGGACCCCCCAGGTGAGGCAGTCTCTGGATAGTCCATCCTTTTGTCTTAGCTCCAAACTTTGTCTATGTAATTCCATGGGTATTTTATTTCCTATTCTTGGAAGGACTGAAGTATCCACACGTTGCTCTTCCTTCTTCTTAATTTTCTTGTGTTTTGCAAATTGTATCTAGGGTATTCTAGGTTTCTGGGCTAATATACACTTATCAGTGAGTAAATATCAAGTGACTTCTTTTGTGATTGGGTTACCTCACTAAGGATGATATCCTCCTCCAGATACATCCATTTGCCTAAGAATTTCATAAATACATTGATTTTAATAGCTGAGTAGTACTTCATTGTGTAAATGTACCACATTTTCTGTATCCATTCCTCTATTGAGGGACACCTGGGTTCTTTCCAGCTTCTGGCTATTATAAATAGGGCTGCTGTGAACATAATGGAGCATGTGTCCTTATTACCAGTTGGAACATCTTCTGGGTATATGCCCAGGAGAGGTATTGCTGGATCCTCCAGTAGTACTATGTCCAATTTTCTGAGGAACCTCCAGACTGATTTCCAGAGTGGTTGTACCAGCTTGCAATCTCACCAGCAATGGAGGAGTGTTCCTCTTTGTCCACATCCTTGCCAGCATCTGCTGTCACCTGAATTTTTGATCCTAGCCAATTTGACTGGGGTGAGGTGGAATATCAGGGTTGTTTTGATTGGCATTCCCTGATGATTAAGGATGTTGAACTTTTTTTTTCAGATGCTTCTCAGCCCTTTGGTATTTCTCAGTTCAGAATTGTTTGTTTAGTTCTGTACCCCATTTTTAATGGGGTTATTTGAATTTCTGGAGTTCAGCTTCTTGAGCTCTTTGTATACATTGGATATTATTCACCTATCAGATTTAGGATTGGTAAAAAATTCTTTCCCAATCTGTTGACGGCCATTTTGTCTTATTGACAGTATCTTTTCCCTACAAAAGCTTTGCAATTTTATGAGGTCCCATTTGTCTATTCTTGATCTTACAGTACAGGTCATTGCTGTTCTATTCAGGAATTTTCCCCCTGTATCCATATCTTTGAGGCTTTTCCCCACTTTCTCCTCTATAAGTTTCAGTGTCTCTGGTTTTATGTGGAGTACTTCAATCCACTTAGACTTGAGCTTTGTACAAGGAGATAAGAATGGATTAATTCACATTCTTCTACATGATAAACACCAGTTGTGCCAGCACCATTAGTTGAAAATGCTATCTTTTTTCCACTGGATTGTTTTGGCTTCCTTGGCAAAGATCAAGTATTCATACGTGTGGGTTCATTTCTGGGTCTTCATTTCTATGCCATTGATCTACCTGTGTGTCACTGTACCAGTACCATGTAGTTTTTATCACAATTGCTCTGTAATACAGCTTGAGGTCAGGCATGGTGATTTCCCCTGAGGTTCTTTTATTGTTGAGTATAATTTTTGCTATCCTAGGTTTTTTGTTATTCCAGATGAATGAATTTGCAAATTGCTCTTTATAAGTCAGTGAAGAATTGAGTTGGAATTTTGATGGGGATTGCATTGAATCTGTTGTTTGCTTTTGGCAGGATAGTGATTTTTACTATATTAATGCTGCCAATCCATGAGCATGGGAGATCTTTCCATCTTCTGAGATCTTCAATTTCTTTCTTCAGAGAGTTGACGTTCTTGTCATACAGATCTTTCACTTCCTTAGTTAGAGTCACACCAAGGTATTTTGTATTATTTGTGACTATTG
The DNA here is from genome assembly GCA_902729485.2 of Mus minutoides. Lineage (NCBI taxonomy): Eukaryota > Metazoa > Chordata > Mammalia > Rodentia > Muridae > Mus > Mus minutoides. The sequence goes on along the minus strand of LR749870.1, from coordinate 1,215,907 downwards.
TGAAGGGTGAAGGTTGTTGTTTCCCTAATTTCTTTCTCATCCTGTTTATCCTTTGTGTAGTGAAAGGCCACTGATTTGTTTGAGTTAATTTTCTATCCAGCTACTGCACTGAAGCTGTTTATCAGGTTTAGGGATTCTCTGGTAGAATTTTTAGGGTCACTTATATGTACTATCATACATCTGCAAATAGTGATATTTTGACTTCTTCCTTTCCAATTTGTATCCCCTTGATCTCCTTTTGTTGTAGAATTGCTCTGGCTAGGACTTCAAGTACTACATTGAATAGGTAGGGAGAAAGTGGGCAGCCTTGTCTAGTCCCTGATTTTAATGGGATTGCTTCCAGCTTCTCTCCATTTACTTTGATGTTGGCTACTGGTTTGCTGTAGATTGCTTTTATTATGTTTAGGTATGTGTCTTGAATTCCTGATTTTTCCATGACTTCCATCATGAAGGGGTGTTAGATTTTGGCAAATGCTTTCTCAGCATCTAACAAGATGATCATGTGTTTTTTTTCTTTGAGATTGTTTATATAGTGGAGTGCGTTGATGGATTTCTGTATATTAAACCATCCCTGCATTCCTGGGATGAAGCCTACTTGGTCATGATGGATGATCATTTTGATGTGTTCTTGGATTCGGTTTGTGAAGATTTTATTGAGTATTTTTGCATCGATATTTATAAGGGAAATTGGTCTGAAGTTCTCTTTCTTTGTTGGATCTGTGTGTGGTTTAGGTATCAGAGTAATTGTGGCTTCATAGAATGAGGTGGATAGAGTACCTTCTGTTTCTATTTTGTGGAATAGTTTGAGGAGAGTTGGAATTAGGTCTTCTTTGAAGGTCTGATAGAAATCTGCACTAAAGCCATGTGGTCCTGAGCTTCTTTCGTTGGGAGACTATTAATGACTACCTCTATATCTTTAGGGGAACTGGGACTGATAAGATTGTTAATCTGATCTTGATTTAACTTTGGTACCTTGTATCTGTCTAGGAAGTTGTCCATTTCATCCAGGTTTTCCAGTTTTGTTGAATATAGCCTTTTGTAGTAGGATCTGATGATGTTTTGGATCTGTTGTTGTTATGTCTCCTTTTTCATTTCTGATTTTGTTAATTAGGATACTGTCCCTGTGTACTCTAGTTAGTCTGGCTAAGGATTTATTTATCTTGTTGATTTTCTCAAAGAACCAGCTCCTGGTTTGGTTAATTGAATAGTTCTTTTTGTTTCCAGCTAGTTGATTTCAGCCTTAAGTTTGATTATTTCCTGCTGTCTACTCCTCTTGGGTGAATTTGCTTCCTTTAGTTCTAGAGCTTCTAGGTGTGCTGTCAGACTGCTAGAGTATGCTTTCTCTAGTTTCTTTTTGGAGGCACTCAGGGCTATGAGTTTTCCTTTTAGGACTGCTTTCATTGTGTCCTATGAGTTTCAGTATGTTGTGGCTTCATTTTCATTAAACTCTAAAAAGTCTTTCATTTCTTTATTTCTTCCTTGACCATGGTGTCATTGAGTACAGTGTTGTTCAGTTTCCATATAAATGTTGGGTTTCTATTATTTATGTTGTTATTGAAGATCAGTCTTAGTCCGTGGTGATATGATAGGATGCATGGGATAATTTCAATATTTTTGTATCTGTTGAGGCCTGTTTTGTGACCGATTATATGGTCAATTTTGGAGGAGGTACCATGAGGTGCTGTGAAGAACGTATATCCTTTTGTTTTAGGATAAAATGTTGTAGATATCTGTTAAATCCATTTGTTTCATAACTTCTGTTAGTGTCCATGTGTCTCTGTTTAGTTTCTGATTCCAGGATCTGTCCATTGGTGAGAGTGGGGTTTGGAATTCTCTATTATTGTGTAAGAAGGTGCAATGTGTGCTTTGAGCTTTACTAAAGTTTCTTTGATAAATGTGCCTGCCCTTTTATTTGGAGCATAGATGTTTAGAATTGAGAGTTCATCTTGGTAGATTTTATCTTTTATGAGTATGAAGTGCTCCTCTTTGTCTTTTTTGATAACTTTGGGTTGGAAGTCAGTTTTATTTGATATTAAAATGGCTACTTCAGCTTGTTTCTTTGGACCATTTGCTTGGAAAATTGTTTTCCAGCCTTTTACTCTGAGGTAGTGTCTCTCTTTGTCCCTGAGGTGAGTTTCCTGTAAGCAGCAAAATGCTGGGTCCTGTTATTGTAGCCAGTCTATTAGACTATGTCTTTTTATTGGGGAATTGAGTCCATTGATGTTAAAAGAAATCCAAGAAAAGTAAGTGTTGCTTCCCATTATTTTTGTTGTTAAGGTTGGGGTTCTGTTCTTGTGGCTGTCTTCTTTTAGTTTCGTTGAAGGATTACTTTCTTGCTTTTTCTACGGTGTAGTTTTCATCTTTGTGTTGGTGTTTTCCCTTTATTATCCTTTGAAGGGCTGGATTTTTGGAAAGATATTGTGTGAATTTGATTTTGTCATGGAATACTTCGGTTTCTCCATCTATGGTAACTGATAGTTTTGCTGGGTATAGTAGCCTGTGCTGGCATTTGTGTTCTCTTAGTGTCTATATAACATCTGTCCAGGATCTTCTTGCTTTCATAGTCTCTGGTGAGAAATCTGGAGTAATTCTAATAGGCCTGTCTTTATGTTACTTGACCTTTTCCCTTTACTGCTTTTAATATTCTGTCTTTATTTAGTGCATTTGTTGTTCTGATTATTATGTGTTGGAAGGAATTTCTTTTCTGGTCCCATCTATTTGGAGTTCTGTAGGCTTCTTGTATGTTCATAAGCATCTCTTTCTTTAGATTTCGGAAGTTTTCTTCTTTAATTTTTTTGAAGATATTTGCTGGCCCTTTAAGTTTAAAATCTTCATTCCCATCTACTCCTATTATCTGTAGGTTTGGTCTTCTCATTGTGTCCTGAATTTCCTGGATGTTTTGAAATAGGATCTTTTTGCATTTTGCATTTTCTTTGATTGTTATGTCCATGATCTCTATGTAATCTTCTGCACCTGTAATTCTCTCTTCCATCACTTGTGTTCTGTTGCTGATGCTCACATCTATAGTTCCCGATTTCTTTCCTAGGTTTTCTATCTCCAGAGTTGTCTCCCTTTGGGTTTTCTTCATTGTTTCTACTTCCATTTTTAGATCTTGGATTGTTTGGTTCAATTCCATCCCCTGTTTGGTTGTGTTTTCCTGTAATTCTTTAAAGGATTTTTGTGTTTCATCTTTCATTCTCCCTGTTTAGCAGTGTTTGCCTGTAGTTCTTTAAGGGCTTCTTCTTGTTTAGCAGTATTCTCCTCTAACTCCTTGAGGGATTTTTGTGCTTCCTCTTTAAGGGCTTCTACCTGTTTAGCAGTGTTCTCCTGTATTTCTTTAAGTGAGTTATTAATGCCCTTCTTAAAATCTTCTACTACCATCATGAGATATGATTTTAAATTCATGTCTTGGTTTTTGGGTGTGTTGGGGTATATAGGACTTGCTGTGGTGGGTGTACTAGGTTCTGATGATGCTCAGTGTTCTTGGTTTCTGTTAGTAAGATTCTTACATTTGCCTTTCACCATCTGGTAATCTCTGGTGTTAATGTTCAAGCTGTCTCTGGCTGGAGCTTGATCCTTCTGTGATTCTGTTAGTCTCTGTTAGCACTCCTGGGAGTCTAACTCTCACCTGAATTCCAGTGGTCAGAACACTCTCTGCAGGCAAGCTCTCCTCTTGCAGGGTAGGTGTCCATAAATCTGGAACTCTGATCTACCTCCTGAGTCCTGGGATCAGAGCCCTCCCTGTAGGCAGACTCTCCTCTGGCAAGGAAGGTGCCCAGGGGTCTGGGTCTCAGTTCTGCCTCCTGGCTGAGGATGAAGGCCTGAAGGGACCTTGTCCAAGAAGCTCTGTTGCTTCTGTTGCCCACGTGCTCTCAGGTGATCATGAGGTCCTGGGTGTGCTAGGATCCTTCGGCGTGGAGAGTCCTCTGGGTCCCCATATGCCCTCAGCCGGGTCCATGAAGAAGATGGTGGGGCTGGCCCCGAGCTGAACAGATCCCAGTCTCTGGTCGGGTGGGGTTCCCTTGTCCCTGTTCCTGCTGGCATAAGACCCTCCGAGATTCTTTGGAGCTGATGTTGTGTTCCACTCACCCGTTGATCCCGAGGTGATCCCGAGCTCCTGTGGCATGGAGAGTACTCTGGAGCCCTTAGAGGCCTCCTCTGGGTTCAGATGGAAGATGTCAGGGGTGGTCCTGACCAGAACGGATCCTTAGTACTTCTTAAAGCTCTCTCAAGAGATACTAGTGAGTAGCAGCACCATGATCAGAGACTAGGATTGTGTTCCTCAACTACTTGGTTCTTCACTAACAAGTCTATATTCAAAATATCCAACTTATTATAGATCAAATGTCTGGAGGAAATCAATAAAAGTTAATATTTGAAAACAGAACCACACACTGAAAAGTCATGGTGTTATAGTAGTGTTGAGTTGCTGTATTGATTTCTCAGTATTTACTTTCAGAGACTATTTTTATATTTCTGTATTTTTATAGACTAGTAACAGCTGGCACCCAGGACCAGTCTGCAGGTCAGTGGATGAAAAAGTACCTCTCCATTTGCCAGTTATAGCAGGGTTTCTACGTCTTCTCCTCTCTATGGGAAAGAATCATTGTGTAGACTCAGGCATGTCGGGGTTGGGTCAGTAGTGTGTATTCCTACATAATCTATCTGCCCTCCCCACACACATATCACCTGCCCTTGGATTCATTCTAAATGTCGGAGCATGTGATGAAAATCACTGTGAATAATTAACTCTTACATTCATTTGAAAATTCCCAGGTACTGTTTTTCATCACCCAGAATGATGTGAGGAACACTCTTCTTTTTTTTTTTAACCATTTGTTTATGTGCCTGTGTGTGTACCTATGCATGTTTGTGAGGGGGTCTGTGGGGGTGAGAGTGTTGGATCCCTGGGGCTGGAGTTATAGGAACTTGTAAGTTACCTGATGTAGGTGCTGGGAACTGAACTCAGGTCCTCTGGGAAAAATAGCAAACACTCTTAGCCACTGGGCCATCATTTCAGTTCTTCAGGAAATATTCTTGACTATAAAAGCCTTACTGTGACATCATTTATATTTATAGTGGATCTAATGTATCTGCAAGGTTGGTATATAGATTTCAGGGAAAATCCATATGGTTTCCACTCAGAGGCCAATGGGTTGCCTGTTGCTTATGCAAGAGTAAATAAAAGGAAGTAGGAGCCAACAAGCTGCTTGCTCTAGAAAGCAGCTCCACTATTTGCCAATGTGGAAGGTATCACATCAGGTATGTGGAGCATGGAGTAGATAGCGAAAATTAGAATTGGTGAGATCTGCATCTGAGGAAGAGTTCAGAATGAGGTAGGTATGTGCTCTGATTTGGACATGTTATCTCAGTGTTTAATTGAAATAGCTTAACTGATTGTCTTCATCTAAGTTTTCCCTCTTTACTGCGAAGGACAGACATGAGATAGCCACTTCAAATAGAATGGCACACTGGGGAAACAAAATTTGCTACAAACATTGTAAATTTCACTCTCTGTCCCTATGTGGTTTTTAATCAAGCAGTCTTCCATGACTTTATTACTGCTTTTGACTTCTGTTACATTCCAATTATATTTGTTGGGAGCATAGGATGTATAGCTGCCTTCTGAGTGTGGCTTAAGGCTCTTTTCTGAGAAGAACACAAAAATTAGGAAATAAGGAGACAAGCTCTGTTCCTTTGTGCTTAGATATCTATTCCAACCTGATGTGGTTACTTGATAAAGGGCAGAAAATGAAGACATGGGTTCTCAGTCCTTCTTGAGACTTCTATCTTCTTTCAAGTTACACAGAATGCCTATCCAAGGAGAAAACTAGGAATTTGGAGACCCCAGCTTATGTTGTGATTTAAATAAAAATGCCCCCGCCCCAATGAGCACATGGAGAGTGGCACTATTTGTAGTTGTGGCCTTGTTTGACTAGGTGTGTCCTTAAAGGTGGACTTCGAGGTCTCAGATGTTCAAGTCAGGCTCAATGTGGTAGTCTCTGCCTGCCAACCCAGATGTAGAACTCTTTTTTTTTCTTTTCTTTTCTTTCCATTTTTATTAGATATTTTCTTCATTTACATTTCAAATGTTATCCAGAAAGTTCCCTATACCCTCCCCCATCCCCGCCCTGCTCTCCTACCCACCCACTCCCACATCTTGGCCCTGGCGTCCCCCTGTACTGGGGCATATAAAGTCTGCATGACCAAGGGGCCTCTCTTCCCAATGATGGCCAACTAGGCCATCTTCTGGTACATATGCAGCTAGAGACATGAGCTCTGGCCAGATGTAGAACTCTTAGCTCCTTCTCTAGCATGATGTCTGCTTACACACTGTCATACTTCCTGCCATGATGATAGTGGGTGAAACCTCTGAAACTGTAAGCCAGACCCAATTAAATGTTTTCCTTTATAAAAGTTGCCTTGGTCTCTTCATAGTAATAGAATCCCTAAGACAGTTTACATTATGAATGAATAGAAACTCTAACTAAGACAGCTTATACTATGAATGGATAGTTCACATTCTCATAGCTTTTAACAGAACATTCATCCACCTACAGTGTCAAAGGTTCAGTCCATTATCATCATCATCATCATGGGAAGCACAGCACATGCAGGCAGACTTGGTGCTGGAGAAGCCAAGAATTCTACATCTTGATCTGAAGGCAGCCAGGAGGAGACTGTTTCCCACAGGCAATGAGGAGGAAGGTATGGATCACACTGGCCATGTTTGAACATATATGTGAGACCTCAAAGCCCCATCTCTACAGTGACATACTTCCTCTAAGAAGGCTACAGCCCCTCTGAAAAGGCCACACCTCCTAATAGTACCACTTCCCATGGACCAAGCATATTCAAACCACCACACCATCCAAACTTTAATGCTGATGGGTAGATTTGGGTTTTCCTACTCCACTTCCCTCAGGTCTGTGTTGGCCCCTGCCTCTTACTCTTGAGGCTGATAATTTGTCTTCATTCCTGACCCAGATATTCACAGTGACTAGACACCTATGAAAGCCTTTTCTCCTTTACCCGGTACTGGCGATTTTCCACATACATCTCTTTCTTACATTTTATAATTAGCCTGCATCATCTGATGCTCAGATATCCCAATAATTTGTGGTATATATACTGTTATTAAGAACTTAACTTTGACATAATTTTAAAGTTCTGTAATAAATATAATTGCTAAATTGTGGATGAAGCCCTGTGAAACAAGGTAATTTTGTCTCTTGTTTAACAACATTATATCCAGTTTCTGAGTTAGCTTTCATTTTAAAAAATATAGGTACAAAGTGAAAAAATTAAGTAGTGACCTTTATCTAAGGATATACTCCTGGTTTGCTCTGTATTGTTCTGAGGCCCTTCAGAAGATTCTTTAGTTTCTCAATGGCAACCATCATCCTTAAAAAAAATAAAAGATTAATAACCACAGGCTTAAAATGACCTTCTAGGGGCAGAACCCATAGCCATCTTAGTTGCAAACATTTGTCCCTTTGAATTGTTTGGTATTCTAAAAGTGCATTGAAAATTAATCCATATCAAATGACATTTTGGCAATCCTTGGGAGCAAGCAGTTTTGTTTAGGGATCTATGAGGAGATAATCTAATGGATCCTCTTCAGCATCTTGAAATGAACAAAGAAACTGAGATTCAGAGAGCCTGGACTTCAGGAATAGGCCATAGCTTATTTTCTAGGACATCACTGGTATGTTTTCATCACTCAAGCCTACACTTTAAAACCCTCTCTAGAAAACCTGATTTTCTGAAAGCATAATATTTGTTTATTTTCTGTTCCACAAAGCTTGTTGTTCATCCCATTTTCAGCCTCTACAGTGTAATCTTGGAGATAAACTTTATCTTTTAGAACTCTAAAATCCATGCCCTCCTTTTGAGAATTTGGATATTGGTTCATGTTGTATGTGCCTGAGAGCACAGTACCTGACTTAGGGACAATGGTCAGTCACATAGCCAATGAATTACTGGCTATTCTTTGTTTGGATATTATTCAATCTAGTGGAGCAGCCATAAAGAACATTTATATTAGATCAGAGAACTCCTGGGTTTGCGTTTTGGCTTTCTAGTCTTGCTTTGTGCCTTTAAAATTGAGAATATTAAGCATTCTTCCCATATTAGATTTTGTAGGATTTAAATAAGTAAATAAACAAACAAATAAATCAGTAAAACAAAGAAACAGATAAATACAGCATGTTTGAGGGGACCCTGTGGTGTCTAGCCAGGAAAATGAACTGCAGAGAGACAAAGAGGTAAGGATGAAAACTCGGTTCAGCTGTGCTTCCTCAACCCAAATCAGACTTGTGGAATCTGACACTATGAAATTCATTGTCAGCATGTGTAAAATACAGTACAGTATGAGGAAGAGTTTCCAGGCAACAACCATTCCAACTCTAGGTACAGAGGAAAGATTAGGCTGAGTACTTCAAAACTCTTTATAAAGCACATGTGAACATAAATAATCTAGTGTGGTCTATGGCTGAGACAACATAGAGTTCAGCAAGCTATAAGTACATGTGACATCTCCCCTAAGGATGGGGATAATGATCTAGGGAGGGAACCGTCTAAGATAAACATTCTGGGTGAGATCTATCGCTATAGCACAAGATGGGTGAGGTCTGCCTTCACAGATAGCTAAAAGGTCACCAGGTCACTAACAATGTCCCCACCCAGCCTTTTGGCAGGAAAGCAGGCAATTCCTCCTTTCCAGAGAGGCCCCTGCATGTTTCACATTCCTGGTTCTCTACTACTCTGTGGGCACAAGGACCTTTGTGCCTCTAACACATGTGACACAGGGAAGGTCCCCTCAAAGAGTTAATGGCAGTGCAATGTTTCCATTACTGTCTCATTAGTATCTTTCTAGCTGTTATCTGGATGGAAGATAGGAGACTACAACGTCTTTAGGTCTTTGGTAAGAAGTTGTGAAAAGAAGGTGAGATGTTGTGTAGTCCCACCCATCTTCATCAAGTCCTTAGTTCAGGTTCTACATTAGGCTCCTCTGAGAGATACTTTCAGAGACTCTGATGCCTAAGCATTGGTTCAGACCTCTTGGTCTGGATCCTAGGCATGTACATTTTTCCAAAGCCCAACAGGTGATTCTAGTATTCAGGTTGGGCCAAGAATGACTGCCACCAAAACTATGAAACACAGCTCATGGAAATGACTTGAAGACATAGTGAAATTTTACATTTGATCTATTTTTGCTGCCAAATACAGAAAAGTCTTGGTGAATGAGTTTCCTAAGCACTAAAGTTCAGTATTCAAATTTAGATCACTTGCTCATTACCTTTACACTGTAAGCCTTGAAAGGCAGAAACCGTCCCTGTCATTGGCATCTGGACTTCCTAGAATGACTTTAAACAAAAAAAATTTTTTCTAAGGTCCCTTATTTGTTTAAAATTTACTTAGTGGTGTTTCTAAGTGTTCTAAAAGCAGCTTCATTCTTCTTTGTGGATTCATCCATGGCAGATTCAGAAGTGATCTCTATCTGCTGTGATAGCCCATACTAGAAATCTCAGCAGTTGGTAGGTTTGAGGCAAACCTGAACTACACAATGAGTCCTTGTATTGAAAAAGGGTGAGATCTCAGTGTGGTGACATATGCCTTTAATCCCAGCACCTGAGAGGCAGAAGCGGGTGGCTCTCTGTGAGTTTGAGGCCAGCCTGATCTATGTAGCAATTTCCAGGCCAGTTAGGTATACAAAGTGAGACCTTGCCTGAACTTTTAAAAATTTGTCTTCTCCTATATTTCTGGTTTCTTAATTTCACTTCTTCTAACCTCAGTTCACTGTTTCAGCCACATGGACTTATTTACTAGTTGTGGACATGTATTTCCCTGCCTTTCATTAAACAAATATCCTATACATCTATTATTTCCATAACATCCCCCATGCCCTGCACATTGTAAGCTGATCATTCTTTTAAAACCATTCTTGAACTACATCTATTTTGGTGCTTGGTCATGTGGTACATGTGCTTTTTATGTTCTATTGTGAGATTGAATTGCCAAGATTTTTTTTATTATTGTTTAACTTTCTTTATGTTTAAGTGTAGCTCACAAACCAGATTGCATTTAAACAAACACTGGATTTTGAAGTCAGAGGCAATGTTAAATTATATTTCACATAGCAGGAGGTCAATAATGGAGTACTGTTTTGTGGAAAAAAAATATTGGTTCGACTCTAATTTGTTTCATTTCTTGCTTTCCCTTTTCGGTCTCTTTATCAAAATTCATGTTGGTTGAAACCTTTAGGCATGTGTGCTGCTAATTTTAATCTGAAAACTGTTTTTGTACATGGAATATTTGGGAAACAAGCCACATTTGGGGGAATTCTGGTATTTTAAGGACTCAGAGTCATCCTTTATCTTTCTTTACCTGCCTGGTAAACTCCACTGACTCCTCGGGCTTCACCTCTTCCCTTCACATCCTGTTGGAGCCTTCCCCCAAAGTGACTTTTTCCTCTGTGCAAACTTACAGACCCTTCATTCTAGAGTTCGCTTGCTGCTCCTTCACTTCATCCCACTGCACTGTGTGGACCCGGTAAGAGACCAGCAGTGAGAAATAACCTAGAAAATACTGTCCTGTGACCTTATTGAAAGTTTGGTAATTTACTCGGAGAAGAAGGTACATTTGAGGACCCAGGCCTGCCACTGAAGTTCTTCCTAGGGGGAGTCGGTTTGGAGAGGGAGCAATAATTTGAATGACAGTAAAATTCAAGAAATAATACTTTGGATGACTAAAGAGATGTCTCAATGGTTAAGAGAACTTGCTGCTCTTTCCAGGGACCCAAGTTTAGTTCCTACCACCAATATGCCAGCTCACAACCTCCTGTATGTAACTCCAGTTCCAAAGGAACTTCTGGCCTTTGGGGAGGCTCCTGCATAGACATGATACACATATTCCCATGTAGCCACACATACATACACAGATTTTTTTTTTAAAGAAATGGTGGCGTGCCGTGTGAAGGCCATCCACCTGAAACATCAGAATTCTTAATTATTGGCACATTTAATTTGACTTCTTTGGTAGTTTATGTGCTGTCTCTTTTCTCCCATAATATCCATATGTGTTCCTTCCCCAAGAAACTATGAAACCAACCAAAGGCAACAACCTTCCAATAAAAGAAGTTTGATCTTGATCAAGGGTATATGAATACTAGAAGAACTATTCTATTAGGACCAAGCAAGCCCTCAGAAAATAATGGGTTGACTGGATCATCTCACGACACAGTAAGCGGTTTCTATCTCTCTTTCATGGCTGTATAATCTTTTCCTTCTGTGTGGAAAACTTTAGTAAAACTGTGAATTCTATCAGATCAGAATTCTTAGATAATTTCTTATTCCCAGTACCAGAGTCCTCAGAAGTGAAATATTCCTGGATAACTGCAAGATGATTTAGGTGATATACAGACATGTGATTAAATAATAAATAGGAAATATGCTCCTTTAAAAGCATCTTACTGCATTTGACTGTGAGGAGGTATACATCTGCAACAGTCCATCTAACACTTTAAAAATCTCTATTTTCCAGAAGAAGAACAGATTTCTAAAGCAAATATTCCCAAAACAAGTATATCATGCCAATATTTTCTCTTATTGATTGATTATTTGGTAATCTCATACACACTAATCATTCTTGCCTCCCAGTTCTCTAATACCAACCCCATGACCTCTCCCTCCACAAGGAAGAAGAAGAAGAAGAAGAAGAAGAAGAAGAAGAAGAAGAAGAAGAAGAAGAAGAAGAAGGAGAAGGAGAAGGAGAAGGAGAAGGAGAAGGAGAAGGAGAAGGAGAAGGAGAAGGAGAAGGAGAAGGAGAAGGAGAAGGAGAAGGAGAAGAAGAAGAAGAAGAAGAAGAAGAGAGAGAGAGAAGGAGAGAGAGAGAGAGAGAGAGAGAGAGAGAGAGAGAGATCCATGTTGTGTTGTCTATATACTCACTAGTACATGGTCAAATTCTTAGTGCCCAGTCCCACAAGGGAGGAAGAGTCTTTCTCTGACTGCTTCCATGCCAGAAGCCATCAACAGAAGATAATGGCTAGAGAGGGGCAGGGCCTGATCTCCTGCAAGGGACAAAGACAGCTCTCATACCCATGGACATCAACATGGCATCAGGCAGCAGCCAAGACCCCACAGACCTCCACATGGGCTTCAGTGGTAACATGACCAGGGACATCAAAATAGCCCCTGTCTATATCAGGAACACCAACCCACTCATGCCCCTCGGCTGCTTCACAGACCACAGGCAGTTAACTTCCTTAGGTGTGATGATGGTATTATGGATGTGTTAAGGAAAAGCTATTATCCTTTATATAAGTAGAGGTGAAAATGTGGACCATCTGCGGTCTACCTAGTAAGAGGATGCATGTATATATGCAGGTGGAGAGGATGGTGATATTCAAGAGATGTAAACAAAGCAACTTTGGGGACTGGTTGACATTTGTTGCCCTGGGCACATGCAGTTTATTATAATGTGATAATTTTCCATTACTTTAGCAAATAAGTGAGATATATCAATGCTTAGAGGTAAAATATTTATTCGTCTCATGGTATAAAGGCATTGGTTTGTGGTGGACCAGCCCTGCTCCTTTGTGTGTACAGTAGCATAGACCTGACATGAGTAAAAGATGCTCATCTGTGTGGCAGGGGGGTGAATAGAGAAGAGACTAACCACCCACAGTTTCCTAGGAGGATGTACTCCAAGTGACTGAAAACATTCTTTTAGGCCATTTTAAAGTAATTACCATCCCAAGTTGGGAGCTAAGCTTTTGATGCACAGACTTGGAGCAATATTTTATATACAAACCTGATCATAAACCAATTCTTCTATTGTATATATTACAGGCTATAGATAATGTCTAAGAGTTAAAATAAAACTTTGATGTTAAATAGATTAATTAACATGGAAAATAAGCAGATAAAAATATCATCAGCAGTATGCAGATAGTTGTAATTCAAAGTGCTGCTCTGTAAGACACTGTCCCACTAGAAGTCCAAAATCTTCACTGTGTGGTTAGAGATCTCTTTTGTTTGAACCTTCTCTTTCTTCCTTGGAATGGACACAGTTAAGTCAGCAGTGGCTTTCAGTGTACCTGGTGCTCCTTCATCTACTTGATGTGGACAGTTCTGTTCTGTAGAATCTCTTTTAACACATTTCCTTAGAACACTTCTGTTTTCTCTTTATCTCTCAGTCTAAGCACTGCAAATGAAAGTGAAAGGAGAAGACACACAGGTTTCCCCAGTTCCCCTGGAAGACATACTTCCAAGTGCTCATACTCCAAGGTACATTCTGAGACGGTTTAAGGGAATAAACAGTGATAATTATGTGAAGACTTGTGACTCGGTGTAGGGATAAGATGGGCTCAGGACAATTGTGTGAATTTAATGGCAAAATGATGGAACTGTTGACAGAAGGGAGAGGCTGTAGAAGGCAGTCTCCTTAAATGATTAGGGGCAAAGGAGGTTTGAGTCATGCTGAATTTGGGGTATCCCCCATGAATCCAAGATGTTAGAAGTAGCAGAACTAGCAGAACGTAGGCAGAGGCCACTTCTCTTGAGCCAGGTTTTGAGTCATTCATACCTAATTATAAGATAAACACACTGTAGGCTACTGTTGCTCTTTCTCTTGCTCTTTCCTGTGGGTCATTTTAAACTATTCTGCTGACAGTGAGGCAGTGAGGCTGTGAAATGCAAATCGGTCATTTGTTGCTTTTCAGGTGGGTTGAGAAAGCCTTGGGGTTGGGGAGTTAGAAATGTTAGTTTCTTTAGAAAGTTCTCCATTAGAATTGGCATCTAATTCTATTCTCCATCCATTCTGTTCTGAGTTCAAGTAGTTGAGAGGTAGCTGTTGATCACATTGCTTCACAATGGCTTCTGAACTACAAAGTCTGACTGGAGACATGGCATTTTGAATAATTTGATCTTTAATAAGAAGGAATATTGTGGTGATAACATCTGAGGGGAGGAGGAATGGCCTCCTTACCCCAGTCATGTGTCACCTCATAAACACAATGGCTAACATCAGGTCTGTTTTCAAGTTTTCCTAGCAAACAGAAACGCCTGCATTGGTATGCTAGCACTTCAGCTATTCTATTTTGGGTCTCTGAGAGGCAGCTCTCTGTACTGGTATGCCAGACAAGGAGGATTTGATCTAATTTTAGTTGGAGTAAATATGCCACACTTCCACAGTACTGAGACTTTCCATTAATAGAAAGATGGTTTGCTTATATCACTATCCTTTCTAACATCCATTCCGACATCTTCCCTCCCTTCACTAGTGGCAGAGATGAGGGACCAGCCCCACTGAGACAGTTTTGCAGCCGTCTTCATTTCAATTGTAGGCAAAAAAAAACAAAAACAAAAACAAAAAAAAAAAACAAAAAAACATGTTCTCTGTTTAAAACTGCATGCTTACCACTCTTGAAGTCCCTGCAAGTATAGACTTTTTTCAGTACTTGTTCTCTGCAATCTATATTGTCTTACAGCTCTCTGCTAGAACTTGTATAGAGAGAATGAATGTGTAGGATGAAAGAAAAATCACGAATATGCTCATGTACTGTAGTTGTTTTGGGGACCTTTAGCATTTTGCAGTCATTTGTACTTGAGTCAAATTTGATTTCTTTATCCACTGGACCAACTCATTCCTTTTGGTGTTGACATTTTTTTAAAATTATTTTATTATTTTATGTGCATCATACACCATATTAAGTGCCTAGTGAAGAAAATGGCAATGGATTCCCATGTAACTGGAGTTACAGATGCTTGTGGACCACCATGTGGGGCATGGGAATCAAACTCTGGTCCTCTGGAAGAACAGCCAATGTTCTTGACCACTGAGCCAACTCTCTATCTAGCCTTGTGTGCTGAAATTCTAAGACATGTTCAGGAGCAGCTTCTACAAGAAAGTAGATCTCATGATGCCAAGCTGTTCTCAGAAAATGTTTGGAGTCTGTCTCTGATGTTCTTTTAATTAGTAAGAAATGCTATTTTTTTATGTCAAGTGTTTATGTTTTCTGTTTAATTCAGTAGAGAGTTTTGTAAGTAGATTCAATTTTATCTTAACATATAAAAAGAGAGGGAACAGAAATATTCTTAAGGTAAAATTAAATTATTTTCAAGTGCGAGCTGTTGTTATAGTTTTGTTTTTCCTTAATGTACATTTTTATTATTATTTGGTGTGAAGCTAGTGTTCATAAAGGTGATTTGTGAATAGTTAAACAGATAAAAGATGCATCAGAGTTGCTCGTAGAATCTCTGCGGTATATTTAAATACAAACAACGGCTACCCGACAGAGCAAAGAGTGTTTATACCAATTGGAAAACTGACAGGAGGGTAGCTGTGGGTATGGCTAGTGTCTGTACTCAAATATTCATTTAACATGGTTAGTTGCTCCAAGTTAAACCCCTAATGGTGTGGAGAGATTTATAGCTCTTAGCTGAGGAGAACATTTTTCACTCTTTAGAATGCTTTTGAGTCACACAGAGGGGAGCATTTTACAACAGAGATGTGCCAAGCCACGAAGTCCAGTGCTTCTGAGTCAGTCATTCTGGGATGAAGCCCAGGCATCTATGCTTTGCTTTATAAGAATCACATGGGGCATATTTACAGCATGCTGGTACCTGGGCTCCATCCCAAAACACTAGTCAGATCTCCAGAACTCTGTCTGGGCAGCCACAAACAAGCAAAGCAGAACACCAGGCTTCTCATGCAGGGATGGACCACTCCACGTATCATTCATTACCTCAGGACATGAAGCGCTAACTAAGCATGAGCCTTAGAGAATCTCTTCAACATCTGCAAACAGACTTCAGAATTCTTTCTCCAGTGAGATCACGTCGAAATTAAATTATGATGAGGGTAATGACCGTGCCAGCAACGAGCAATGAGATTTACATCAGTTGTGTTCTTATTAGCTCTAAGCAGGTAACCTTTGTGCTAGAGACGTTCACTTAATAAGCATTGTTCAGGAAACACCTGCTGTGGTGTTCTTAGAATATTTTTCATTAAATAAATGAACAAATTCTCTAACACCTAGAAGAAAAATACCTTAGGTCTTTGTAGACTATGCTCACAGAAAGCAATCTATGAAACACCTCATCACGTTTTCTGAAGGGTCAAGTTTCTACGAAATGTACAATTTACTTTTCTGTGAGACTAATTGTACAAAGATTGACTTTGATTTCACAGAACTTATTTCAATGGCTGTAACCACAACTTTATTGCTATCGGAGTATTGAGGGGAGCTTG
Organism: Mus minutoides; assembly: GCA_902729485.2. Lineage (NCBI taxonomy): Eukaryota > Metazoa > Chordata > Mammalia > Rodentia > Muridae > Mus > Mus minutoides. Next base: position 1,199,653 of record LR749870.1, on the reverse strand, counting down.
GATTCCCCATTCCAGTCTACCCATCCCATCCCATCCTATCTCACTACTTCCCATTATACTATACCCTACTCCACCACATCCTATCCCACTGGACCCTGTCCCATGTCACTAAATCCCATCCTCCTCCTCATACATTCCATCTCACCACATCCAACCCCATCCCCACACATCCCACCCCCACAAATACCACCCCACCCCATCACTGATCATCATATCATATCCCACCCCATCTCAGGTCATTTATCCTATCCATCCCATCTGTATAACTAATGAAAAAAATTAACAGTTGTTAAAATGGTTGCACCAAGTCTTTGGTTGTAGGACATTTTACATCTTTAAATTGTTCATTTTCTAACCTTGGGCAAGCTGCTTAAATACTCTAGGTCTTATTTTCCTAATCTGAATAGAGGAAATCAAACTACCTAGATTCTTGAAATCATTACATTGCAAGCTCCTGTCCTGAGTCTGCAGAGACTGAACAAGGCCCTGTGCAAAGGGGTGGTCCTCAGGAGGGAGGAGTTTCTGAGCACCAGAAAGGCTTCTGTTCGCGTCAGCATGTCTTTCAAGCACTGGCCACATCCCCAGTCTTTCTCTTGGTTGCTATGGTTTTCCACATCTCCTGGCTTGGAGATTCATGGATTTGCTAAATAATGTGTGCTAAAGCCTCAGTGGCATTTCTGAGTCATTTGTGAGGATTAAAGACAATTTTCCAGAGTTGTTTTCTGGCTTAGAGAGTTCCAGTACCACAAAACAAGCACTTCTTAAGCCACAGATACACATTTATGATTAGTGCACATTTAAATGAAACATTTATGACTGCTTTGTACATTTCCCTGGCGGGGGAAACACACACCAAATTCAACCCCAGTAGGGGTTTTACTCCATTGCTTATCGGAATGCATTCTTCTGCTGGGGTAATAGAAAGATACAGTTAATGTATTTTCTCTTTTGTAAAGACTATATTGGGCCCACAAATATACCCTAGCCTCTTGAGAAGAAAAAAGCACCAGGGGTTTCACTCCTAAAATTCTTGAAATAAATGGGCATGATTACACAATAATATTCCCTCTTGCTGCTTGAGGTCCCACAGAAAACAGTAGCACTCACTGGAATAACCACTGTAGTAGTTTATGAAGCAGACAGCTGCAACACTGCAAACACTCTAGTCTCTTATTGCTACCTGCACTAAACAGACTCAGTTTCCCTCCTTCCTCATCCCTTCCCTGGATTCACTTGCCGCCCCCTCCTCCCCGAAGTGTGCTTGAGAGACTGTACCTTATGACTGGATCTACCAAAATCTTAGTCTCAGTTTGGAATGCTGTCAAAACAAAACAAACAAAACCAAAAACAAACAAAAACCACCAAGCAAACAAACAAACAAAACCTCATAGACTATGTACAAGATCTATCTTGTAAATTTTTGGAGGCTGGAAAGTATATTAAGGAGTCAGTGTCTTGATGTCTGGTTTTTGTATATAGTTGCCTTTTTAATTAATCTTCATAGTTGAAAGGAGGGGAAGGGAGAAGGGAGGGGAGGGGAGGGGAGGGGAGGGGAGGAGAGGAGAGGAGAGGAGAGGAGAGGAGAGGAGAGGAGAGGAGAGGAGAGGAGAGGAGAGGAAAGGAAAGAAAAGAAAAGGAAAGGAAAGGAGAGATCTGGTCTCTTCCTTTTTGGCTATAGCTATGAATCCTATCCTGGGACTCTTCTTTTGTGACCTCATCTAAGTCAAATTACTTCCCCAATGCCCTGTAATCACCTTGACTGCCACAGCCACAGCTGTTCTCTCCACAGTGTTTTTCCCACCATGACAAGTTATAACCTCAAACTATGAACAAAGGTAAAATTTGGCTTACATGGTGTGATAACACTCCACGACCAAAAGCAACATGGGCCGCAGCTAGTTACATGGCCTCTACAACCAAGAAGTGGAGCGAGGTGTGTGACCCCACCCCTGGGTAATAGCACTCAGCTTACAGTAAGCCTTTTCTCCCTGGTGAAACCTCTAGAGATGGCCTCACCAATATGTCTAAAGGCCATTCCACTGGAGGCACCTCTTCAGTTGAGGTTCACTCTTCCCAGGGAACAAGTTGTCAAAAACTAACAATTATACTTCCTTAGGTTTCTTTTGGCCTGGTGTCTTTTCAGATCAATGAGGAAAATGAATAATAGCACCTGGCTAGTCTATGTAGTGAAGCTCTTACCCCTACTCAGTAATATGTGGAGATGACTCAAATCCTGTCAAATTAGGCCTCAAGATCAACCACCAAAGGGTGAACAAATATTCTGTCGACAGCCACCAAAATCCCTTGACCTGCCTTTGGGAACAGAGCTGTGTTTGAAAAAGAAGAAATGCGGGCCGGAGGAGAGTGAAGTTGGGGTGTTCACCTGTGACCTAGTGGGCTGCAACTGTTGTCAGGTATCCTGTACGCCTTCCCTACCAGCTTCCTCTCCTTGACCTCCCTGGAGATCAAGGGGAAAAGGAAATAACACACCTTCCTGTTTTACTGAAGTCTTTACTCTGTAGATTCTTTTAGAAACAGTCATAGTCTCAGCTGACCTCTACTCCTACCCCTGCTGGAGCACATTAGGATCTATGGAGTTTTGGCTGATTTACCATCTAAAGAATTTATGACAAAGATCACTTAAAAACATCTTTGCAGAGTAGGGCTATGGCTCAGTGATCTAGCACTTGCCTAGCACACACGTGGGCCTGGATGCCCCTTAGTACCACAAAGAAGATAAACCAACAAACAGCCAGAGGCCTCTCTACAAAGCACTCTCTGCAATTATACTTAGGGTTACTTATGTATATTCCTACAATGACTTGGGGGAAAGGGATACCAAAGCGTCCAAGTGTCCAAGAAATCATGCACTCCCTTGATTCCAAAACACATCTTCTCTATTTTCTTGGGTTGTTTGTTTTCTTGCTTCTTGTTTGCATGGAGGTACAATAAGATGAACGTTCTGCATTTTTAGTGGGTTAATGTCTACAAACTTGATGGAAAGAAATTAGACATTTTTAGTGAGGAGGCTTCAAAACATTTTGACGTGAGTGAGCTTAAAAAACAGCCAGTTGCAGGCTCAGTGGTTAGGAACAAGAAAAAAAAAAGATGGTGAAGGAGGAAGTGTTTTAAATACCTGAACTTGAGCCACCAGTATAAGGAGCAACATCTGAGTGGAAAGCAGGAGGAAACGGGAATGGTAAAAGGCTGCAGACAGGTCTTGCTTTTTATTAATACAGCACCGTGTAGTCCCAAAGTAAGTCCTGACAAGCTGCGGGGATAGGTTGCTTTCTGGCTCAGTGTAAAGCGCACAGAACAGTAAGCATCGTGATGACTTGCATTTACTGAGAAAGCGCTAGGTTGAGGCACCATGCCAAGCACACAGGTTCTGCCTTTTAATCCTCTCAATAAAGCTTTCGCTTTATAATCTCCGTTCTATTGATAGGGCAAATGAAGCTCAGAGAAAAAGAAGCAATTTGTCTGAGTTACACAGCAAGTGTGGATGGAACTGAGTTCTGAATCCGGATCCATCTTTCCGCTATGGAAATGAGGCTTCACTGACGCCGAAGGTCCTGAGTTTGTGTCTCAGCTCTGCTGGTCGTGGTGGGTCCTCGTTAGGGTTACTATGGCTCCTATAAAACGCCACAAGCAAAGCAACCTGGGGAGTAAAGGGTTTATTTTGCTTATGCCTCTCCATCACTCTCCTCCACTGAAAGAAGTCAGAACAGGAACTCAAACAGGGCAGGAACCTGGAGGCAGGAGCTGATGCAGAGGCTACGGATGAGTGCTGCTTGCTAGCTGACTCCTCGTGGCTTGCTCAACCTGCTTTCGTATAAAACCCAGGGCCACCAGCCCAGGAATGGCGCCTCCTACAACAGACCAGGCCCTTACCCATCAAGATCTAATTTTTAAAATGCTCTATGGCTTGTCTGCAGCTCAATTTATTGTAGGTATTTTCTCCACGATGCTTCCTCCTCTCTTATAACTCTAGCTTGTGTCAAGTTGACATAAAACTAGCCAGCACACAGTGTGACTTTTCCAGGCATCAAACATCTCCCGCAATCAACTTCTTATGTCAAACATGGCAATTTTCATATAATTTATATTGCACGGAGTCTGTAAAAGCATTTTGAAGCAGATTCTTACACTTCATCCTCCACAAAGGAACTGAGGAATATCAAAAATTATGCCTATTCTGCGAACCCGTTTTATTATTCTAGTAAGAGTTATCAGAACTGGAAAGCGTAGGTGGAGAACACAGTAAAGTTGCTCCATAAAACCTGGTGCTGGTCCTGACCATTACCTGACCTGGTGCTGTAAATCTGAACCCAGAGGAAAAAACAAGAGTCTTTCACCTGTTCCCAGAGGCACACATACCTGGAAGTGAACATGAAGGGAATTCAGGCTCCTTCCTTTCCCCCTTCCATGGCACCTTCTAAGGCTCTGGGAACAACCCAGGAAATGAGTTGACTTTTCTCCCCTACCTCCCCATCCACTGCAAGTGGACTTAGAGTGACTAATGGACCCAAGTATTGGTGCACAGGTAAGGGGAAGTCGGTTTGTGGATACATTTAATTTGAATTTAATTCATTTTTATTTTCAATCTGGGTGTTCCAGCTTTGTGCTTTGTTCCAGCGTTGTATCTGCCCTCTGGGACCCTCCTCACACAATACTTTGTAGATATATTTCCAGTGGTAGTAAAGTTCAGATTTAAATTTCCTGACCCTCCTACAGGGTGGCCATCCTCCTTCTGTGTACGAATGGAGCTTCATTTTGCTGAAACCCCCCTTGGCGTGCAGTGCTCATTTGTCACCTAATGATGGTTTGGTTTTGGGTTTTGTTCACATCCCCGGTAAACTGCAATATCCTTCAACATCCTCTCGCATTCTCTTTTGAAGCACTTCAACTCTGGCACACTCCCTAGAATTGCCTTCTTCAAATTGTCGGTGTCTTGATGGCAGGCTGCCAGCCTTCCTCAGCTTTTTATTCTCCTCCAAGACCATGTGAAGTACTTCTCACAGAGGAGATACTCTCTAAATCCTGTCAAATGAGTAAATATTTCTTCTAATTCTCACACCGAAATTAGATATGAGGAGATAATTGCCTATTATAATATCAAATTATGTTTTAATTGTGTGTTCAGCAAAGGCAGCTACTGATACTCTGTCACTACTTAATGAATTGTCCTATACCTTAAAGGCTTCTAGCAAACCATATTCCATAGTTTCTGTGGGTCAGAAATACAGGCACGACTTAGTTGGGTCCTCTTGTTCCGTCTGAGACTCTTCCAAACTTTCTGTGACCTTGAGAGTGATCTGGAAATTATTCCCTCTGTGGTCTTCTCATGTGGTTATGGGTAGGATCTAGGCCCTTACTACCTATTGAATGGAGGTTCTAGCTCTTCATGAGCTATTAGTGCTAAGCTTCCTTTAGTATCCTGTGTGCGGGCTTCTCTGAGTATCTAACATCAAAACAAGCAAGCAAGAATGGAGAGAAAGCAAGGCAGAAACCACAGTCATTCTTAGAAGAGAGCACCATAGACCTTTCTGTATTATATCATTAAAGTAAATCACTAGGTCCAGCCCATGCTGACAGAGAAAAGGCCACACAGGAATATGAGTCTCAGGAGCCCAAATCACTAGGCGTGCTTTGGAGGCTGCATATTGGACAATGTGATCTAGCTTGTACAATTGGTTGCAGCAATTTAAAATTATTATTATTAAAGTTCTTGCCAGGTGCTCAGTGGAGAAATTCCTCCTAGAAAAGAAATACAGCAAAGTAGTAGAAGGTTTTTATAAGGGGGGGGGGGGCTAAGTCTTCTGCATTCTAAATGCCAAGCAAAGAGATTCAGGTTTTACTATTAAAACAGTGAGGGATCTCAGATTTGAGTGCATAACTGTTGCACAAGAGTTGTTCTCAAAGTTCAAATAGAATGGAGAGAAAACAAACTAGAGACCAGGAGATTTCCTTCCCAGCAACTGTAACCACTTTGAGGAGGGGAAATGCACCGGATTATCTACATTATAATACAATGGAAGAAGATGCTAGAAATGTTGTGGAGCGACAGTGGTAGAACTTGGTATCTGTGGTAGTAAGGAGAGAAGGAAGAGGAATCAAAAGTGCACTCCCCAACTCTTCTTCCCAGCTCTGCCCCTCCCCGCCATAGCTCTGACTTGATTGACATGTGTGGGGTAAATATAGTAGAAAGTCAAGTGAGAACACAGTGAGGGAATCAGAGCTGAGCAGGAAGATGATAAAATCTGACAGAATGCCTGTGCAATGTCTTGTTAATAATGAAATAGTGAGTTTGCCTTTATTCCATTGTTTTGAACCTAAAATAATCAGCCGTTACTGTCTATACCAACACTATTAAACTTGCTCCATGGACAGTCTATGCAGAAATGGACCTTATGGGGTTGTAGAGTGTCTTAGTTTTGTTTTCTGTGATAAAATACCTTGACAAAAGGAATCTAAGGAAAAGAAGATTTATCTCTGCTCACAGTTCCATGTTACAGTCTGTCATAGTGGGAAGTCACAGTGGCAGGATCTTGAGGGAATTGGCTCCATCATATCTGTAGTCAAGAACAGAGACCAATTAATGCATATATGCATGTTGCTACTCAGCTTGTTTTCCCCGGTCTTAGATAGTCTGGGATCCTGTGCTTAGAGCAAAGTGCTCCTCATAGGGATAAGGTCTTTCCCCCTCCATTAATGTGGTTAAGATAACACCCCAAAGTCATGCTCTGAGGCCCATCTTAACAAAGGGAATGAGTCTCAAGGTATGGCCCCTAGCCTCCATAGGTACATGAAAGTGTCTCATGAGTGCATTCACATAAACACACACACAAAGAGAGTGGAAAAGACAGAGACAGAGAGATACAGAGAGACATTCACATAATCACACACATATACACAGAGAGAGACAGAGACAGAAAGGTGGACCTTGTACATTCAATTACAGTGACTCTGAAAAAGTAGCCCTGGGTGGAGAATTTAGGGGGAGTGCACATATACAAATATCAAAAATAGTGTGATTTTTTTTTTTGTATAGCAATAATATCAGCCAGTACCATGAGTGTCATGACAGCTTCTCTTCTTATTGACAAAGTACGTAATTTTAAAAGTACAGCAATAAGTAACATATTC
>LR749870.1:1178452-1192407 GCA_902729485.2 Mus minutoides | reverse complement strand
GAGGAGAGGAGAGGAGAGGAGAGGAGAGGAGAGGAGAGGAGAGAAGAGAAGAGAAGAGAAGAGAAGAGAAGAGAAGAGAAGAGAAGAGAAGAGAAGAGAAGAGAAGAGAAGAGAAGAGAAGAGAAGAGAAGAGAAGAGAAAAGAGAAGAGAGTGCTATATTGCTTTATCAATAATGAGGCTTTACCAATCTTTGGATGACTCTCTACCTCTAGATAGTCTCAGTCTTTGTCATGACAGGGTTTGGGGCTCCCTAGAGACATCTGTAAAGCTTTCCATAGTATAGTAAGGTATTGGGTTGCCATACTTGGGCTGAAAGAAGTATTTTCCTGCCCAGCTCTGGGGTATCCCAAACAAAGGGTTTCCTCGAAATATTTTAGGAAGAGGAAGTATTAATTTACATTATTTCATTTGATCCCCACAACGGCTCAGTGAGGAGACCATGCTACAGTGCAGGAGACTGTTTTATGGAGACTGAGTAATTTGTCTTTAACTACAAGGCTGAATGTTACTAAACTGGAACAAAGGGAGAGTATGGAAAGGAACTCAAACTATATAAACATTTTCCTTGAGGCAGTGTTTATAAGGTTTTTCTTTCATTGTTAATTGTTGGTAGAACATGATATATTTAGCAGTTTTTGAAAAATGAAAAAATACATAGCATCTTCCTCCTTTTCAAAATTCAATCTTTAGGATTAAAATAGTGGCTGGTTGTCAAGAGGACTCAGATGGATAAAGACACTTGCCAGCCAGCCAGTCTAAAGGACCTAAATGGTGGAAGAGAGAAAACAGGCTTCTGCAAGCTTCCTCACTCTTACAAGATATCCTCTGCCTTCCATGTGCCCACCTGCCACACAGAGTAGATAATGGAATGCAATATTTATTAAAAAATATGATAGGGTGGTATACACCTTTAATCCTCACACTCAGGAGGCAGAGACAGCAGATCTTCAGGCCAGCCAGGTCCTAGTGAGAACCTGTTTTAAAAAATGAAAATAATTAAAATAAAATTTGTGCATGTTTCTGTACTCTCTTCTCCTTTCATTCTGTTGTATTTACTGTGAGATTATTGTTTGTACCATGTCTTTCTATGGAGCTGCTCCCCTCTAAACTGTCAGTGACACCAACTACACAATCTGAGATCTTTCAGCGATTTCCTGTCTGTCTTTCTGTCTGTCTGTCTTTCTATCTTCCTCTGTTCTTCCTTCCCTCCCATTTTTTCCTTCATATTCACAGCTGTCACTGCTCTAGAGGCAGTGAGACCTGGGAGAATGCAGTCCATAAATGAGGCAGACTAAAGTCTTATGCAATAGACAACTTTATGTAGAGCATCAGTCAATTTATACTCTGAGAGTTAAGAAGTCACCTGAATAAAGTATACAGTCCCAAGTACAAGACTTACAAGACAGATCATTTGCACATGACAAAAACATGTTTTCCATGGAAGCATATAAATAATGACAATACCAGTTGTAATGAATAATTGGATACATTTAAAATAATCTGATACATTTTAAATAATCTGATATGTTTTAAATAATCTGATATATAATAAACTCATTCCTATCAACTAGACCTGGGAGGGGTCCAAAAGCATATTCCAAGAAAAATTCCATGGTTTTTTGAACAAAGTGAAAACACAAGACTCTTTTTTTCCCAATTTTTATTAGATATTTTCTTCATTTACATTTCAAATGCTATCCCGAAAGTCCCCTATACCCTCTCCCACCCCCCGCCCTGCTCCCCTACCCACCCACTCGCACTTCTTGGCCCTGGCGTTCCCCTATACTGGGGCAAGACCAAGGGGCCTCTCTTTCCAATGATGGCCGACTAGGCCATCTTCTGCTACATATGCAGCTAGAGACATGAGCTGGGGGTACTGGTTAGTTCATATCGGTTGTTCCACCTAAAGGGTTAGAAACCCCTTCAGCTCCTTGGGTACTTTCTCTAGCTCCTCCCTTGGGAACCCTGTGTTCCATCCAATAGCTGACTGTGAGCATTTGTGGGGAGCAGGCACGGCCGCATGGGCCAAAGATGGTGCACTGGCTCTATGCTAAGCCCCGTGACCTCGCTTGTTTATCCCAGTCTCAGTCATGCACAGTAAAAGCAGCACATGTAACTCATTGGAGAGATAGCACACCATCTCACGAAACCACTCTATCAGCCTATCCTGCATGCTACCTTGGACATGTGCGTGTATCATTGGGTGGTGTGAGGTGACATGAATAAATGGAAGAGGATAAATTGTGAGCAGTGCCAGTGGGAGAGAGAATAAAGGAGGAATAAGGAAGAAGGGAGAAGCAGAATAAAGGAAGCTGTGGAAAGCTGTGTGAGACCTGCTTTGGAGTCCCTGTCATTTATTCCCACTCTCTGCTGGTCAGAGACGTGGGCCCGAGACAAGAATTCACTTCTGTGTTTGCCAGTGCCGGCACTGGCAAAGCCTCACATGAGACAGCTATATCAGGGCCCTTTCAGCAAAATCTTACTGGCATATGCAATAGTGTCTGCATTTGGTGGCTGATTATGGGATGGATCTTCAGCTGCAGCAGTCACTGGTTGGTCCATCCTTTTGTCTCAGCTCCACACTGACATAAGACTCTTATCTTGTTTCTTGGAGTTTTACCACAAGCACTCAGAATTCTAGCTTTCTTTGAAATAGTAGAACCTTTTACTGCATATTTAAAGAGTTAGAACATCCAGCCACAACCAGTGGTTTCTCTAACATGGCCCCTGTTATAGTAACAACTGACTCATAGCACTAACAGATGCAGCCTCAGGCAGCCTGACACCTTCATTCTTGCATTGCATATCTAACATGGTGCCTGGACCCCACCTTCCTCTTAGGCTCCAGAGGGAACCATCTTTCTTCTACTTTTGCTCTGCCCTCCTGGTGTAGCAAGTTTGAGAGCTGCTTTCTGTAGCTCTGAAGAACTTTTAGCATGTCTTCTGGCCCTAAGCAATGACTTTCCTTGGTGATGGTAAAATAATATATTTCTTATTAAATGTGATAGTTGCCCATGAGTTGAGAGACACTTCTATGGGAGTTATCCAAGGTTTGGCTTAGTTCCTCCATCCTTACTACCCTCACTACCCTGCGCACTCCCCCACCCCCAGACTTCTATAGACTCTCTCTGCTTCTGCCAGAGCGGTTTTGTGAAAGTAATCCCAGCTGTCCAGTTTTCTCCTTCTTCAGTGGAAATCCTAACTAATGCTGATCTGCTTCCAATGCCTCTAACAGCTTTTGCAGCTTATGGGTCATTTGTTTATAAAAAATTGTTTATTTGTGCATTACTATCTTAGTAACATTTATTTGCTTGGAGACCAGGCTGAGTTTCACATGTTCTATAGAACTTGACACATACTTTATCTAGGTGGTCAAAACTCAAAGATCTTTAAGGCCTATTCAAGACTAACTTCCTCCATGAGGAATAACGAGGTCTGCTGTTTAAAATAGCTGGTTCTAACAGCATGATCTAGTGCACCATGGGTGCACTTGGGGTACAGGGAAATCCTGGTTATCATTTATACACACCCTTGCTCTGTCTTCAAGATGTTCCTGCAGAGAGAGCTCCACTCATCTTTGTTTCTTATGTTGCTCAGTTTGCAGTTTGTGTAAAAACAGCATTGTAATCACTGCCCAAGATTTCTGGATGACTAGCAACCTGTTAGAGAAGATGGACACCTAAGACCAGGGAAAATTCTGGGACATACCAATACTTTGAGACATACCATTTTTTCCCCACAAGTTCATAGAGAATTTGGCCAGAATTTGGACTGCTTTCATGAGATTTAGAAGAAATCTAAAATTAAATTGAAAGGATTATGGGGGAGAGATGTGCAAATAGCAAGGAATTCTGCTGCTGGGGAAAGACAATCTTTATGTCTTTTCAAATTTTAAATATACCATTGACTATATTTTGTACATACTCTTCTGTCCTGAAGTTTCCTATAGTATCAGATTACCATATACTATTTAGAATATCCTCTTTCAATGGGATTTGCAATTCACATTGTTTAATTTCTAATATGATTACTTCAGTCCTAGCCAAATAATCTTGTGTGGAGCTTTGAACAGTCTCTTCTTTCTTCCCAGACCAAAGAAATTGAAATCTCTAACACTGGACCTAGGAAATTTTTTTTCCTTTTTTTTTTTTCTTACTAAAGATTCAAGTGAACAAGTAAAGTTCACGACCACCTAATTATCTAGAGGGCTCTCAGCTGGAACTCACGGGAGCACAGCATGCTGGGTGACAGACTACATTATTTTGTACCGAGCTCTTGATTTCTTTTTGCAAAAAAAAAAAAAAAAAAAAAATTGTGTGAGAAGCAGCTTGGGAGGAGAGCTAATTAGGGGGGTTTGGGATTCATAGGAGAGCTCCTGCCTGACCAAAATGTAAAGCAGGTTATCAGCTGAAAGCTAAGAAATGAGTCTTTAGCTGAGGAAGTCACTCATGCCTTCAGAAAGTCAGATACCCAGGACCCATTAAACAAACAACTTGGGGTCTTTTTTTGTTCGTTTGTTTGTTTGTTTGGTTGGTTTTTGTTTTTTGTTTTGCTTTTTTGTTTTGTTTTATTTTGGGTTTTTTTCTATCATTTTGGGGGGGATTTTATATCAGTTGCTAACTCTTTTGTCTGTGACGTCAGTGGACAGGTAGACTACTTGCTGAAAACCCCAGGTTCTCTTCCCATCCATTATTGTGGACTCAGGGAGTTATAGTTAATATGAGGATAGAAAATAACTCCATCAGGAGAAAAATCAGTAATTATTTTCTTGTTAGAAACATGCTCTAAAGCTTGTGAGGGTGTTATTTGCTGGTTAATTGATCCATTCTAGGAAGCTACTATGTGGGTAGGAGGAGAGTATCAAATCCCTTAGATAGCTGTTTAGAGACCCTTTAAAATAAACACATCCAGTATCAGAGAAGAATCATTTTTTTTCTATTTATGATTTATGTTACTTATCTAATACTGATAGTGGCTAATTTTCTTTGTCAACTTCATTGGAATGATCACCTATGAGACATACCTTGGGGTGTGTCCTTAAGGGTATTTTTGGAGATGTTTACTTGAGGAGGGAAAACCTTCTATCCACACCATGGGCTAGAATATCAGACTGAATAAAAATAAGAAAAGAGAAAGCAAGATGGGAACCAGGTTCATCATTCTCTGCTTCATGGTCCTTCTGGATGTGAGAGCTCCTTACTGCTCTAGTCTTGAGCCACTTCTCCCACCATGATTTTTCTTCTGCTGCAGGTTAGATCCCTCAAACCACAAACCAGAATAATTCCTCCATCCCTCAGATTGCTTCTCATCAGGTCTTTAGTCACAGCAATAAGAAATGAAACTAAAACAGTTTTTTGCTGACCTGCATTCGCTGCTCATCCTGCTCCCTGCCTTTTCCACTTTAATGTAACCAAATAATTATCTCTCAAGCATTCCTAAGGCTTAACCATTGTTGTTGTCTTAAACCATCCCTAATTTCAGATGCTATGTTCATACATAAAAGACCTTGGAGACTCCACTAGCAAACTTTTAGATCAGCTAAACACCTTCAAGAGAGCAGCAGAATATAAAGTCAACACACAAAGTTCAGAAGCCTTTCTGTATACCAATAACAAATATGCTGAGAAAGAAATCAAGAAGAAAATATCATTTATCATAGCCTTTTAAATATCTACAAATAGCTGGGCATGGTGTCACACACCTTTAATCCCAGCAGGACTTGGGAGCACAGGCAGATGATCTCTATAAGTTTGAGGCTATCCTAGTCTATGTCCCAAATTCCAGGACAGCCAGAACTACATAGAGGCCCTATCTCAGCATTCCCCCTGCCACCTCCTATCACTGCCAAAAGTTACAAATAAACTTAACCAAAGAGGTGAAACAATTTTGCAGTGAAAACTTCAGAACATTGAGGAAAAAAATTAAAGACAACAGGTGATGGAGAAACACAGCATGTTCATGACTTGGCAGAATCAGTGGAGTGAAAATTGCCATATTACTGAAAGTGATTCATGGATTAGATTCAGTTCCTACCAAAATTCCAATGGCATTCTTCACAGAAGCAACAAAGTCAAGAAGAAGCAATGGAGGTCATGCATAGATTAGATACTTATATTGGAAATGTCATAATCCATTTCATCACTTTTTTGATAAATATGCAGAATAACAAGCTAATTAATAATAAATTATTTTATTGTCTAAACAGTATTATTCTCCTGAACAGTTCAAATTTCCCCTCCCCTCCCAAACCTCTGCTCTTTTGATATATTTGTCTAAAAATCACAATTCTACCTTTCCAGTTTCTCAGACCTAAGATTTTGGGACTGTTCTCCATCCTCTACACACATGTTATGTTGTTATTTCTATCATCAACGCATATATTGAGTCTTGCTACCCGCACCTATCTCTACCATAATCCAGATCTGCTTTTCTCTCAAAGAGATTTTCTGTAACTTAATGTCTTCTCCTTTTAGCCCTACTCAATGTAAAATCCATGTTCTTGTAAAAGTTGTCATAGCCCTGAACAGTCTCCCAACTCCATTCTGCTGCTTCATCTTATGCAGCAACAGCTATACTATACTTGATCTCTTTCTAGAATGATCCAAACTCATTCTCAGATGAGGAGTTTTACAGTAGGTGCTTTTTCCTGGTTGGGGCATCTTTTGTCCTAGCATCTTCATGCTTGTCTTCCTTGCTTCTCTCGGGTCTCAGCAAGTGATAACCTCATTTAAAAACTCACATTATGACCATACATAATATTAAATATTCTTTACTTTGTTTTATTCAAAGGCACTTGTTATATAACATGTTATGTAGCATCTATCTACCTACCTATCTATCTATCTATCTATCTATCTATCTATCTATCTATCATCTATCTATATGACAATTTAACTATCATCTCTCTACCTACCTAACGACTATCTGTGTCTATCTACAATCTATTGTCCTCCAACTACTCCAAACTCTGAGAAGATGGAGTCTTCGCTGTTGCCATGTTGAAAGGTCTTAGAACATCATTGACCAAGTTGCTCAATAAGTGCTTGTTACTTGAACACTGACTGAATGGAAGATGTACACTAACTTTCAGTTCTAGCAATGCAGGCTTCTGACCTAGTTACCTGTGATAATTTTGAAATCTAGTGGTATTGTTTTGTTAATTAACTGATTAGAAAGTTTTTAAGTGACATTATTTTAGTACAATAAGCTAGTAGGAATAACCTAAAAGTATCAACATTATTTCAACATCCTGAATTATTAACAATGATTATAATATTTTTTTTATTCTGGGGACTATAGTATAAAATCAATTAGAAATTCCACACTGAGAAACTGTAGAAAAGAAAAATATTTATTTATTTATTTATTCATTTATATGTATGTGGGCGTTTTGCCTGAATGTATATCACATGAACACTTACAGAGGCCAAAATGAATGTCAAATCCCTTAGAACTGAACTTAGCGATGGTTCTGAGCTGCCCTGACGGTGCTTGGAACAAAACTAGGGTCCTCTGGAAGACCAGCCAATGTTCTTAACTAATGATGTATTTCTCCTGTCCAAAGAAAAACATTTCTAAGAACGTAAGCAAAGAAAATACTAAAGTATATATTTAGGCCATTATTGATCTAAACAGTGAAGTTAAAAGTGACTATTTTCTAATTTGCTTATGTCTATGTTCAAAAAATTATATAATTCAATCAAATAATATTTCAAATGATTATAAAACTAAACTTTTTTCTCAAAATAAAGATATTGCTATTATGCTTTGGGTTTCTGTGCATAAATAGGAATCTGTTAGGAGCAAGATAGACATAGTATCAGATTGCAACCTTCTCAGACTGCCAAGATTATACAAAAACTAGGTTCAGATTCATTAGATTATTCATTCTTTCATTAGTAAATACTAATTGTGTACCATCTAGGTAACACCCAGTACTGGGCATTGGGACTATAGCAGTTAAAAAAAATCTAGGTCTACAGCATCTTTGTATACCTTACATTCTTGCTGTTCCCCTAGAGCATAGTCCACACATACTATGAAATAATTCTAATCCTGGGTTCAAGAGATCTATTTACTAAAGAGAGATACAAACAATGACAAGCAAGCCAAAGATAAGCTCATTATGGATTTTGTGAACAGCCCTGAGGGTGAGCTATGTGGAGAGCATGTGGGCCAATCTACTGACAGAGGCTGAGGCAGCTCAGGAAGACTGATCTGGGCAGAAAGAAGGAGAAATGAGACAAGGAAGTTTGGACCAAGGTAGGAAAAGAACAGAGCTCAATAAAATGATTTGAAAAAAATAGTAGGTACCAAGTCACATGAGGGTTTGGGATATGGTAAGAAAAGGGATGGTAGTGTAAAGGCCATAGAAGCTATGTGTTTTATATAAACAGATACTATGATCTGATCTGATCTGATGTAAGATCTTGGCAGTCATAATCCTAAACCTGGGTTTCACAAAAGAAATCTACATGCTGGGCATATTGTGCTTATAAATTGTCACTGTATGGTGGCTGTGTGGTGTCTAGGAACTCTCAGGGATCAAGCTTACAGAATAAGAAGAGGCTAAACCTGAACAAAAACACCCAAGGTGCCTCAGACTTTATAAATCTATCCAAAGAAAAGTCAGAAGCAACACTGGTGGGAAATGCTACCTCGAAGCAGGATGATAACAGAGGGAAATGCTTTAACACAACGATTTTTAAGGTATGTTGATTTGCAGCAAGAAATAACTGGAGACCCAGGAAACCTTTTTACCATTTGGACCATTTATCCTTAGGACAACAATACTATTTCTTTGATGAAATAGAATTACTCATTTTATATAGAATTGGGAGCATGTTATTTATTTATTTTATGCATAGGAATACTCTATCTTCATGCACAACAGAAGAGGCATCAGATCCCATTACAGATGGTTGTAAGTCACCATGTGGTGGTTGGGACTTGAACTCAAGACCTCTGAAAGAGCAACCAGTGCTTTTGACCACTGAGGTATCTCTCCCACCCAAACATTTTAATTTTAAAAGCCTGTAAATGGAGAGAAAGAATGGAGAGAGAGAGAGAGAGAGAGAGAGAGAGAGAAGAGAAGGATGAAGTGAGGAAAAGAGAGGCCAAGAATCTGTACACGAACAAAGACAATAACTGTGCTTATTACTGTTTGCTAACTCCTCTTACCTGCAGTACAGTCACTGCTCTTCCCGATGATCACTTTGATTTGTTCTCTCTATTTTTTGATATAGAATCTAATTTTAGCAACTGTTGCATAGGTGAGACTGCAGGATAATGATGTAATTGACAGAAAGGTACCAACAGACACAGGAAAGGGATAAAATCTATAACGTGAAAGTCTGAGAAATTAGCTATAGTCAGTTAAGAATCCAAATCAGACAACGCAACGTGCCCCAAGATGAAGTCAAGGTCTACAGATTCCCACAGGGCCTTCCACTGTCAGACAGGTATCTGCATGGACTCGGGAAGCTGCAGGGTACTGATTGTTTTTCTGTTTGTGTACTCTGGACCAGGACTAGGCTGAAGGCAAGAACATAAACTTTAAGGAGCTCCTCTGAGTAGTAAGCAGATCCCAAGCTGGTTTCTAACAATAAGAACTGCCTCGGGGCTGGTGAGATGGCTCAGCGGGTAAGAGCACCCAACTGCTCTTCCGAAGGTGATAAGTTCAAATCCCAGCATCCACATGGTGGCTCACAACCATCCTTAACGAGATCAGGTGCCCTCTTCTGGAGTGTCTGAAGACAGCTACAGTCTTTTATTTATTATACATATAATAAATAAAATAAATCTTTAAAAAAAAAAAAAAAGAACTGCCTCGAATCTTCTATAACAGGCACATTCCTTACCCACTCTAGACTTGTCTCTGCTCCCACCTTCCTCTGACTACTGGATATCCTGTGTGCTGGCTTCCTCTTTTTTTTTTCAATTTTTATTAGATATTTTCTTCATTTACATTTCAAATGCTATCCCAAAAGTCCCCTAAACCCTCCCTCATCCCCCGCCCTGCTCCCCTACCCACCCACTCCCACATCTTGGCCCTGGCGTTCCCCTGTACTGGGGCATATAAAGTTTGCATGACCAAGGGGCCTCTCTTCCCAATGATGGCCAATTAGGCCATCTTCTGCTACATATGCAGCTAGAGACATGAGCTCTGGGGGTACTAGTTAGTTCATATTGTTCTTCAACCTATAGGGGTGGAGACCCCTTCAGCTCTTTGGGTACGTTCTCTAGCTCCTCCCTTGGGAACCAGTAGGGAGCCATTCAACTGCTTCTTAAAGACGGCACAGACCGCCTCAGTTGTACTGGCATAAACAACTCTTAATTGGCATTAGGCTGTGTCAGCTGTTGTTTGATCTTGTGCCCGAGACCACCTGGTGTATGAGCGAGAACTACGGGCAGCTCGGTGATTGGCCAGGACAGGGTTTAAGTAGCTGCTCCCGGTGGGGCTCGGGGCCCCCATTCCATTCTACCACTCCACTCTGCTACTCCACTCTTCTCGGCCCCATTCTGCCATTCACCATTTTCACTCTGTAACTGCATGCATGGCCATTCTGCATTGCCATTTGCCACTTTACGTTTCCTGAGTAAACCGTCCTGAGAAGAAACCTGGTTGTCCAGCGTCTTATTCCCGCTGGTCGGTAAAGGCGCGCAACAGGAACCCTGTGTTCCATCTAATAGCTGGCTGTGAGCATCCACTTCTGTGTTTGCTAGGCACTGGTATAGCCTCACAGGAAACAGCTATATCAGGGCCCTTTCAGCAATATCTTGCTGGCATATGCAATAGTGTCTGTGTTTGGAGGCTGATTATGGGATGGATCCACAGCTGCAGAAGTCACTGGTTGGTCCATCCTTTTGTTTCAGCTCCACACTTGATCTCTGTAACTCCTTCAATATGTGCTTTGTTCCTAACTCTAGGAAGGGGCTGAGGATCCACCCTTTGATCTTCATTCTTCTTGAGTTTCATGTGTTTAGCAAATTGTATCTTGGGTAATCTATGTTTCTGGGCTAATATTCACTTATCAGTGAGTACATGTTATGTGAGTTCTTTTGTGATTGAGTTACCTCACTCAGGATTATACCCCTCCAGATCCATCCATTTGCCTAGGAATTTCATAAATTCATTGTTTTTAATAGCTGTGTAGTACTCCATTGTGTAAATGTACCATATTTTCTGTATCCATTCCTCTGTTGAGGGACACCTTGGTTCTTTCCAGCTTCTGGCTATTAAAAATAAGGCTGCTATGAACATAGTGGAGCATGTGTCCTTATTACCAGTTGGAACATCTTCTGGATATATGACCAGGAGAGGTATTGCAGGATCCTCTGGAATTACTATGTCCAATTTTCCGAGGAACCGCCATACTGATTTCCAGAGTGGTTGAACAAGCTTGCATTCCCACCAACAATGAAGTAGTGTTCCTCTCTCTCCACATCCAAGCCAGCATCTGCAGTCACCTGAATTTTTTATCTTAGCCATTCTGACTGGTGTGAGGTGGAATCTCAGGGTTGTTTTGATTTGGCTTCCTCTTTAGGTTCAAGGAACTAATTCAGAGGTAGCATGTAGCTGGGTAATAATATGGATCAAAATGTATTGTTTTCCTCTCATAGATAGTCAGTTATCCCAAGACATTTCATTTCGTTTTTTTGAGACAGGGTTTCTCTGTATAGCCCTGGCTGTCCTGGAACTCACTCTATATACCAGGCTGGCCACAATCTCAGAAACTCCCCTGCCTCTGCCTCCCAAGTGCTGGGATTAAAGGTATATACCGCCATTTGGAGTTGAGTTTTGTGCAGGGTGATATGAGCTATTTTCCTCCTTAAACATAGAGGCGTTCAGTTTGATCATCACTGTTTGTTAATATATGTAATCCCCCAGCTAATGTGATCCTACACACAACCCTCCCATTGCCATGTTTTTTTCAATAGGAATAGGACCATGTGTAGCCCCTCTGTTCCATTAGACATTTCCCAGTTCCCTTACCAATATGGTAGATTTATAAGAAGCTTTAATAATGTGGGGGTTCATTTTTCTATCTTAAAAAAATAAGGCTTTTACATTGTTTCATATAAATTATCTTTGCATACTTCACTATAATGTAATTTTCTTTAAATTTTATCTTAAAATCCAATGTTATAAATATGAATGAATTATTGATTTTAGAAGTATTATTTCACAACTTAGCCTATCTCATTATCAGTTCCAGCAATGTATTTAAAGATTTTTCTCACTTTTTTAATACTGACAATTAGACTGTAGATAATGTTTGTTTTATCTCTTCCAATTCTCACTCTTCTCAATTTTTCCATGATTTTACATTATTGCTTGGGATGTCTGTAGGGTATTAACTAGCTATCTTAGTAGTAGGAATTCTCAACTATACTTAAACAGCATTTTAAGGTTTTATCATTAAGTGTGAGACTTGCTATGGGCTTTTCGTAAAAGCCTTTTTCTCAGGCTATCAGCAGAATTGCTGCAATCCTCTGACAAGTGTAAAGCAGCTGGGTTATTGGAACAGGCCACAGTCCTCGCACGCAATTGGTCCCGAGACTGCAATTGATAGTCATCATCTCTTTCTTGTGTAACCGATTCTAGAGTCCATTCACTCAGACACAGTGGCTAAGCAGATCTAAGCTGCTCACTTGTTTGCTCATTTGGTCAATAACCCACATCAGCATCCCCGGGAAGTCTAAACCTTTTTTTACTTTTATTTTTAGCACCCGCTGGACCAGGATTGCAGAAATATCCCATTGAACATTACTACCAGGCATAGGAACATAATGACAACCCTCTCCTGTAAGGAATTCCCTGGTATCCAAACATCCTCATTTCTTTTCAGACTACATAGCATCAATCCTTGGTCTCTAGAGTAATCAAGGTGAATAACTTTGACCCTGACCAGGATTTTTTCCTTTGCCTGCAGGCTCTCTGGAGTGCTTGAGGGACCCATATCACTACAGCTCATGTAGTTATCATAGCTTCCACATCAAAGAGCTGTGACTGTATCCAGTGGTAGCAAACAAACAACTCTTTAGAAACCAAGATCACAAACATCAGAATGTTCTAGAGAGAAATGGCACACATTCCACATTCACCAGGAGAATCAAATCCCCAGAGATCTATTCTGACCGGTATTCCCCAATCTCTGGATTCTTATCAGCACACTTCACCAGATACTGAAGTTATATGAGCTTTTTTCCTCATTCCTCCCATAACAGGGACTTATTCCCTTTCAAAGGCTATAGTTCACCCTGTTATGGATGGAATAAGAGGCAAAGGAGTCTCTATTGAAATGGACAAACTTCATCACATGAAGTACTTGCCTTAGTGAAGTTTTGTCAGGGTCTTCAGCTGAGACAATATCATTGCCCAGCTGATGTTCAGCAAGTATGAAGAATTCAAAATGAAATAGATATTCAAAATTTTTAGAGTTTTCTATGCCTAGGTCTCTGGCCCATTCTCATCTGACCATGGCCTTGGCATAAACATGAGAAATCTCTCAGAGGTGTCTTTGGCTATACTCTAAAGATCATAAATCCCATAGTGAATTGACAGTCTGTCCTATGCTTGAGTAAACCAAAACACAACTGCACAAGTTTGATCGTTCTCTTTCCTGTATACTGATAAAGTAACAAAACCAACAATCTCTGTTCTGCATATACCCCATTTCCATCCCCTAGGGTTGAAGGCAAAGATGACAGTTCTTTTTTTTTTTTTTTTTTTTTTTTGAGGGGAAGTTTTTCTTTCTTTTTTTTTCCAATATTTATTAGATAACTTCTTCATTTACATTTCAAGTGTTATCCAGAAAGTTCCCTATACCCTCCCCCCTCCCGGCCCTGCTCCCCTACCCTCCCGCTCCCACATCTTGGCCCTGGTGTTCCCCTGTACTGGGGCATATAAAGTCTGCATGACCAAGGGGCCTCTCTTTCCAATGATGGCCAA
>LR749870.1:779797-819539 GCA_902729485.2 Mus minutoides | reverse complement strand
AGATGTGGGAGGGGGTGGGTAGGGGAGCAGGGCGGGGGATGGGGGAGGGTTTAGGGGACTTTTGGGATAACATTTTAAATGTAAATGAAGAAAATATCTAATAAAAATTGAAAAATCAATTAAATTAAAAAAATAAAAACCATCAAGGGAAAGGGCCATGTGCTTAATATGCTACCTTTCATGTAAAAGCAGGAAGGCATAGAGATACACTTTTATATGTGTTTATATGTACATGAAAAATATTTTATAAAGTTGCATTTTTAAAAGTTAAAGATGAGCTGGGAGGTGGGAACTTGGTGGGGGAAACTCCAGAGAAGACGTTTTTGCTATATACATTCTTCTTAGGATAGCAGGGTTTTTTGTTTGTTTGTTTGTTTAAAGAAAAGTTAAATTAAGACTATTCAACTTTAATAACAAATCCACATCAAATGAAACTGGATTTACAAGAGTGTTTTGTTGTTGTTTGTTTGTTTTGTATTTGGGTTTGTGTGCGCATGTGTGTATGTGTATGTGTGTGTATGTGTGTATGCATGTGGGGAGGGTGTATGTGTGTTCACGGGCACGAAGTGCTCTCTCAGAGTCCAGGTTCAGGGCCAGCTGAGTAAGGTGTGGCTAAAGACATTTGGATTTCCATGTGCTCTGCCCATTTGTATCACACATTCTCAGCTCTTGGCTACGTTCTGTCTTGGCACACATGGCTGTACTCTGAGGCTCTGGAGAAATGGCCATTAGATCCAATGGATCATAGGTTGACATTGTTCTTAGGCTTCCCAAAGAGAAAGAGAAAATATCCTTTCTTCAGCAGTAAAGTCTCAAGAAGATCCTTATACCATCTAGGGTCGCATGCTTAACTCATCCTTGATCCATGCACCAAACTGTGGTCAGGGGTGGGGTGGCACACTCTGACTGCGGAGAGACATAGGTCACATGAAGATATTATGGTTGTTTGAACTTTCACCATGTAGGAAGGGAAAGGTAGTCTCTCAAGCGAGGGCTGATGGGCAAACATTCACATCTTCTATAGAACCACAGTGCATATCAACTTTGAATGAACCATCCGCATCCCTGACATCCAAGTAACTCAACTTTTATTTTTATTTTTTATTTTTTCCCGAGACAGGGTTTCTCTGTATAGCTCTGACTATCCTGGAACTTGATTTGTAGATTGGCCTTGAACTCACAGATATCTGCCTGCCTCTGCCTCCCAAGTGCTGGGATTACTAATCTAGACCTGTTGAGAAAACAGTGAATTGCTAGATGCTAGAGACATGTTAAGTGATCACCCACTAAGACTGTAACGTCTATTTGGGTTTGAAAATTAAAAATAGAATATGACATCTTTTATTTTTTGACTGTAAAAGTTGTATCATATAGATCTAGAAACCAATTAAACCCCTTCTATGAAACCAGTGTTTATTCACACTTGGAATAAATAGTGTGAGAGTCTAGACTACAATAATGAGACAAAGGAAAATTGATGTCAAAAGAAAGCGTAAGACAGAAAGCTCTGATTCCCGACATGCTGAACTATTAACGACCTTGTGGGGTTTATTGCCTTGATTTGTTTTTCTGGTGCTTGGATGGAACCCAGGGCCTCATACAGGCTGGGCACATGTGATACCACCACACTACATGCCTAAATCTAATTGAATACAATTTTAGAAAATGGAAAAACTTAGCTAAGTTTATTAACAAGTTATCTGTCTGATCTTGAAGACAGAAGGGTGGATCGTCAGAGGAACAGCTAACAATGCATTTTGTAGCCTTTTCAAAGGCTGCAGAGAATCTATTTTTTTCAAAAGACAATTCCGATACACTCAAAGATAGTCATCCCTTTGTATGGTAGAGGCAGAAGGGTGAACCAAGCCATTTGGACACCTTTACATATCCCTTTCCCCATCACCAAGATGGTGGCTTGGCTTTGCAAAATGGCTGGAAGCTATGTTAGCATTTTCCATAGAAAGAAGGTTGATGTTCCTCTCCAGACTCATGTGTAGAAATATCGAGAGGTGGGGACTTTAGGAGGTACAGAGGCCATGAAGGCATACCCCCATGAATGGAAGTAATTTTCCTCAGACAAGGGCCCAGAAAGTTTGTTTGTTTGTTTGCTGTTGTACCAAAATGACAGAACATCAACTATGAGATGAGAACGGAGGAGATCTTCGTGGTTCATGGTCAGTTGGCACCATTGTTTCTGGACCACGGTAAGGGAGAGCATCATAGTTCACCTAGAGAAAAAGGTTTCTCACTTCATGGCAACCTCAAAGCAAGGGCAGACTACAGACAAGACACAGCCTGAGGGCCCACGTCTTCCTACTTTTTCCAGCTAGGCTCCATTTCTTACAGTCTCTACTAACTCCCAAAAGTCAATGCAATTCTGAGTCCATCTAACGATGAATCTATTGGTGAGATCAGAGCCCTCAGGGTCTAATTACTTCCTCAAAGTCCCACCTATAAACACTGCCACAATGATGCCAATGCTGAATTCAACACATAAGCCTTTGGAAGATATTTCAGATCCAAATCATACATGAGGTAACAATGAAAAGCCAGTTCAGGTCAACACACTAGGAAATAGGGCCTCAGCAGTCACCAGTGTTGATTTTCTATGTTAGGATTCCTAATTCAATAAAACCCAGAAGGTCCTTGCCATCTAAGATAACATAGTCANATGCCAATGCTGAATTCAACACATAAGCCTTTGGAAGATATTTCAGATCCAAATCATACATGAGGTAACAATGAAAAGCCAGTTCAGGTCAACACACTAGGAAATAGGGCCTCAGCAGTCACCAGTGTTGATTTTCTATGTTAGGATTCCTAATTCAATAAAACCCAGAAGGTCCTTGCCATCTAAGATAACATAGTCACAGGTTGTGGGTTTTAGAACATGGACATTTTGGGGAGGCAATTATTCTGCCCACCACAGAGGTATAAAAAGAAATATTCATGAAGAGTCTTAGCATTGTGCTTTCTGAATTCTTAGACACCTGAGAAGTGTTAACATATAGTTTATTAGTTTTAAAAATTCAAATGTTTGACCATGTATACCGTTCCTATGGACTCATGTTTAAAATGCTAAGTCCCCATCTTATACTATTTACAATCCTGTAGAAGGTGGGGTTGGGGCCTGGCTGCCAAAAATAGATGACAAGGGGCGTTCCTTTGAAGGTTATACCTGCCTCTGGTCTCAACTTGCTTCTTTGCTCCCTGGTTGGCAAGTGAACAATGCCACAAGCTCCTGCCACCACAGACTAAGCCAGCCTTCCATACCTTCCCCACCTAACAGATTGACCGCAACTGTCAGTCAAATGGACCTTTCTTCTTTTAAGTCACTCCTGGTGGGCATTTGATCACGGTGTCACAAAAATAAAGTAGAATGAGGTAGAACAGGCCAATTAATTAGATACAGATTTATGGATTTATTTAGTGCTTTACTTAAAGCACTGCCTGTATTGCCTGTTGGCTAAGCATGCGGTAACTTGCTACTGCAAACAGAATGGCCTGGAGAAATGGCTGAAGCAATGGTCATTGCTCCTCCCAACCTGCTGCTGACTGCCCTGAAAATTTTCTCTAAACTCTTGCTTGTTTCCCTCCATCTCCCAACACACCTTGTGGTTTTTTTTTTTTTCAATTTTATTAGATATTTTCTTAATTTACATTTCAAATGCTATCCCGAAAGTTCCCTTCCCCCTCCCCCCGCCCTGCTCCCCCTCCCACCCACTCCCACTTCTTGGCCCTGGCGTTCCCCTGTATTGGGACATATAAAGTTTGCAGTACCAAGGGGCCTCTCCTCCCAATGATGGCCGACCAGGCCATCTTCTGCTACATATGGAGCTAGAGACACGAGTTCTCGGGGTTCTGGTTAGTTCATATTGTTGTTCCTCTTCTAGGGTTGCAGGCCCCTTCAGCTCCTGGGGTTCTATCTCTAGCTTCTCCATTGTGGACCCCGTGCTCCATCTTATAGATGATTGTGAGCATCCACTTCTGTCCGAGACAGCTATATTCCACCTTGTGGTTTTAGAGTATAAAATGAGAAGACAAACCTGACCCAAGTACTGAAGCCTCTGGAGAACTGTTCTGGCCTCGGCCCACCAGTGACACCTCCTCTCTTCTGTTCTCCTCACTGTGAATCCAAGAAGATCCCACAACAAAACCAAAGGTTTTACACCTGAGAGCTTTGTGTATGTAGCTCAGAAGACATGTTCTTGACTAAAATTAAAAGGTGGCACACAAATAGGAATTACTTTAACCAGAAAAATCTTCAACGTATGAGCTGTCTTCACCTAAGATAAACCAAGCATAATACACATGGATTGTGGGAAGTTTTTTGAAAATATTCAACTCCCTGAAACAAACAAACAAACAAACAAACAACCCACTGCAGTGTGTTGATGGTGGTACACGGATTCCTTCATCAAGAAACGATGAAATTCCAGCGTTTGTACTTCATCGCATCACCTGGCACTGTGTTGGGTTCTAAGGGCATCCTTCTTTGGGGAAATGGCTTGCTGGCTCCAAACTGAAATCGACACAGGGCAACAGCCCAGGTCAGGGAGTGGAGGCTTGATGGATGTTTTTTCCCATGTTTACAATACTCCAACACGTTTAATGGCTAAATACAACTCCCATCACTTGGGGGCAGGTGTATGGTAGCTATAGAGAACCTTTCAAAATGGTAGGTGAAGCTTAGCTTTCACCTCTAAATAAGGGTACAGATAAAGACTTTAGAAGTTCTAGTGAAAAAAAACCCAACCAACCCATGATACCTAGAAGGGTCACTCTCTGCAGGAAGGAAGTTTATATTTGGTGTGGTGGGCCATCCCTGGTAGGTGTTCTTTTTGGCTAATAATAGTCTTTGTTGAGTAGTCGCTCTCCTGGGAGGGAATGCTAATGCAGAATGCCCTGAGTTTTCTGCTGCTGGCTGGGAATTATCAATAGGTCATAAATAAACTACAACCGCACAGAAAAGACAATAAGATTATAGGTACTCCCACCACCTCCAATTACAGTAAGAGCGACAATTATAAGGTTGTACTCCTACGGCTACCCTGGGGAGAAAATGAGAGGAAAATGTTCCATTAGCTTAATGAAGAGAGGAACAGAGTTGCAGTCAGATTTCCTCACTATTAGCACCTACGGTGTGCCCAGCACAGAGGAAGCTGGAGTTGCACAGTAACAATTAAACTTTCTGACAATTAACCTCTGCAGCCCACAGCCCCTGTCCCCAAGGGAGACATTTCAAAGACTCACATTTATATTGGTATCACCAACATAAATTGACTAAGAAATTTGAGTGAATTACATATATATATATATATATATATATATATATATATATATATATATATATATATATAAATTATTTGTGGAAATAGAGGGACTCAAGGTGACTAAGGGGCATCCTTGTCAGGGTTGCTGGGGAGCACACATGGATGGGAGGGGCCACCAACTGGGAAATATAGGGTTAAGGAGCCAAGATGGGAAGCCAGGAGCAATGTGGCTTCGTGTTAGGTGTACTAGGAGGGTCACCCAGGGAAAGAGTAGATGTGAGGCTTCTCTTTGCAAATAATACCAGTGAGCTAGGTTGGTCTGCTTGCTAGGTGTTGTGTCAGATGCAGAAGAAAGGCGGCTCCCAGTGCAGGTACAGAGGCTAGCTGTAGCACTCCTGAAAGAAGTTTGCAAGACCAAGTGTCCTCTCTTCCCAATGATGGCCGACTAGGCCATCTTCTGCTACATATGCAGCTAGAGACACGAGCTCTGGGAGTACTGGTTAGTTCATATTGTTGTTCCACCTAAAGGGTTGCAGACCCCTTCAGCTCTTGGGTACTTTCTCTAGCTCCTATATTGGGGGCTCTGTGTTCTATCCTATAGATGACTGTGAGCATCTACTTCTGTATTTGCCAGGCACTGGCAAAGTCTCACAGGAGACAGCTATATCAGGGTCTCTTCAGCAAAATCTTGCTGGCGTATGCAATAGTGTCTGGGTTTGGTGGCTGATTATGGGATGGACCCCCAGGTGGGTCAGTCTCTGGATGGTTCATTCTTTCGTCTTAGTTCCAAACTTTGTCTCTGTAACTCCTTCCATGGATATTTTATTCCCTATTCTAGGGAGGAATGAAGTATCCACGCGTTGGTCTTCCTTCTTGATTTTCTTGTGTTTTGGGAGTTGTATCTTGGGTATTCTAGGGTTCTGGGCTAATATCCACTTATCAGTAAGTGCATATCAAGTGACTTCTTTTGTGATTGGGTTACCTCACTCAGGATGATGTCCTCCAGATACATCCATTTGCCCAAGAATTTCATAAATTCATTGTTTTTAATAGCTGAGTAGTATTCTATTGTGTAAATGTACCACATTTTCTGTATCCATTCCTCTATTGAGGGACATCTGGGTTCTTTCCAGCTTCTGGCTATTATAAATAGGGCTGCTGTGAACATAGTGGAGCATGTGTCCTTATTACCAGTTGGAACATCTTCTGGGTATATGCCCAGGAGAGGTATTGCTGGATCTAGCGGTAGTACTATGTCCAGTTTTCTGAGGAACTGCCAGACTGATTTCTAGAGTGGTTGTACCAGCTTGCAATCCCACCAGCAATGGATGAGTGTTCCTCTTTCTCCACATCCTCACCAGCATCTGCTGTCACCTGATTTTTTGATCCTGAAATAAATCTTTAAAGAGAAGTAAAAGATATTATGCTATTTGAATATGTTATGTGTGTGATCTGCTGTACAGAGAATCAATACATATTCTTATAAATGTGGGAAAATAATAGATACACACTCCCAACATTCTGTTATCTAAACTCAAGAAACTTCTGACTCAGCTTCTCCACCCACATGACCAGAATCCTGGTGGTTTTCTTCATTCATTACTGCTGTTGTCTCTCATGGCTGAGCTGAGGGACTGTTAAACGGTACATGTTCTGTTTACCCATTGGACAAAGTGGTTCTTAGACATAGTCTAGTGGGGCTGGTAAGATGGCTCAGCAGATGATGATGATGGCTCAGCAAATGATGATGCTTGATGACAAACTGAGTATCTGTGTTTGATTCCCAGGACCCACATGATGAATGGAAAGAATCAACTCCTGCTGGTAGTGTCTGTGACCTCTGTATGAGCACTGTTACATGTGTACATACATATACACGTACATACAAACATACACGCACACAAACATACACACAGAACCACACACATAAACATATGCAGACATACAAACATGTAAACACATGCAAACACATGCACAATTATGTAGACACATACAAAAACATATACAAACATGTACATACACATACAAACACACACATATGCAACAAATACAAATGTAGTTTGCTTGTTATTTAAGAAGCAAACGAGTGCTACCACTTAATGCATACCTCTTTCCATTTTGTACTCTATACCCTGCAGAGTGACAATTGACCTCAGTCACTCAGGATCAGGGCCAGTTCCTGTGTCAGTACCTCATGGGATCAAAAACACTCTCACTGTTCCCCAAAGACCTTCTCCCAGGCAGTTCATGAGCCATCAACCTCCCATTTTTGACTTCCAGCCCTACTTACTGACTGTTGAAGGGAACGGAAGGCTGAGACAAGCAGCAGACTCTGACCTGTTGAGAAGTGCTCTTACCCAGGGGCACACTGCTTCAAGTACCATTACTCTTCAGCCCTGTGGAGCTTCCATTTCAGAAGGGAGGTTCACTAGTGAAATTTAGGATTTCTGGTGTTTTGTAAAATTACAGCAGTTGTTTGAAAGTATGTTTGATTTTTATCAGACTGGAAAGATGGCTGGCTACTCTTCAGAGGTCCTGAGTTCAATTCCCAGCAACCATTTGGAAGTGCACAACCATCTATTAATGGGATTTGATGCACTCTTCTGCATATGCAGGCTGATGCAGAGGCCATGGAAGGGTGCTGCTTACTGGCTTGTTCACCCTGGCTTGCTTAACCTGCTTTCTTATAGAACCCAGGACCATCAGCCTAGGGATAGCACCAGACACAATGGGCTGGACTCTTCCCAATTCCCTAACTGAGAAAATGTGTTACAGCTGGATCTCATAGAGATATTTGCTCAACTGAGGCCCCTTCCTCTCTAATGACTCTAGCTATGTCAAGTTGACACAAAACTGGCCAGCCAATACAGTGTCTAAAGCTTATCATAAAGTCCAGTGATAAAACTTTTGAGAATGGAAGTATTCTATATTGGGGTGGGAGTGTTCTATTCTGGAGTCTAGGGTCTCCATGCTACTTCTCCACACTACATCTCTTTCCCCTGTCCACCCTTCTCATATGGCCTATCCTGATAAGGGAACAATGGAAGTTATTTCTTATGGTTACAGATGGGAAACAAGGCCATATGAGTTTAAGGGAGCGTCTGTCTTGATGAGCATAGGCTGTCTAATCCTTTTGATGAACAACAGGTTCACACACACACACACACACACACACACACACACACACCCAGTCATTTCTCCCATCCCCATTTGCTTCATGTATGGGAATTGACACAGGTGATGTAGTTGTACAGCTTCTCTCATTGTTTGAATCTGGAGTTTGGTGTTTTAGTTCTAGATAGAGAACCCATCCATGGCCTCTGCATCAGCTCCTGCCCAAATTGGTTCCTGTCCTGTTTGAGTTCTTGTTCTAACTTTCTTTGGTGATGAACAGCAATGTGGATGTGTAAGCTAAATAAACCCTTTCATCCTCAACTTGTTTTTTGTTTGTTTGTTTGTTTTTGTTTTTTTGTTTGTTTTGGGGGGTCATGGTGTTTCATTGCAGCAATAGAAACCCTAAGACACCCACTCTACAATCCTATTTACAAAGCAAACCATCTGAATGATGCAATGGTAAAAGGTACTATTCTTTACTAAGGACACAGAAACTTTGGTGGCATCCCAGAAATTCTGAAGTACAGAAGTGTTGAGAGCCCCAGGGAACGAGAAGACTGGATATTAAGACTGAACCAACGCTGAGGGCCAACTTAAGGACAGTGGAGTTGTCTCTGCGTTAGATGAGCAAGCCAGTCTTTGTGGCATTAACAGTGAGATGCAACATCCAGCTAATCATGCACACATACAGATGGAAGCATCAGGATGGCGCACAATGATTGGACAATTGTTCCTTTGGTGATTGGAACACCCTTGGGTCTGCTTCTCACCCAGAGAATGCTGGGAGCATGCAAGGATGGAGGAGTCCAGCATACTCCTGCTTTTGCTGGTAGATGTACCTGGCACCAAACTACACCATACAAGGCATGTTTGGGGGGCAGAGATGAGAATCATGAATGTGTGGATACAGGGTAGTCCCTTCTTGATGTAGGGGACACATAAGTTAAACACAATAATCAAACTGACCAAAAGTTGGCAACGTTTTCTTCCTTCCTGCCTGCCTGCCTCCCTTCCCCCTTTCCTTTCTTCTTTCTTACTCCTCTCCACTTCCTTTCTTTCCTTTTTTGTTTACCCCTTCTTTCCTATTTCATAACAGTGTCCCACTGTACAGCCATAGCTGGCCTTTCACTTAGCCTCTATGCAGACGAGACTCAGAGATCTTACTTCTGCCTCCCAAGTGCTAGGTATAAAGGTGAGCACTGCCATGTCCAGGAAGTTGACTGCTTTTTGCTATGCCAGAAGTTATAAACAATGCTGGTAGGAAAATTATTCTCCAAACCACTTCCAACTCCAACAATCAATTCAATAGCACAGTCTAATAATTTATCCTTTAGTAAGCACTGTATCCTGCACATGTGGTAGTTTGGAGAATTCCCAGTTGAATCTCCACACAGTTAACTCTGCTGTGACACTCCTTTTAGGAGAAACTAACTTCCAAGCAGGGTTGAAGGTTGTTTCCTGTTGTTTTGTTTTTTTGTTTGTTTTTGTTTTTTTAATCTCTTCACCTTTAAAGAGCATATTTGACACAACAATTTAGATGATGTCTAATTTTAAAGATGAGGGAACAGAACCAGTCTTTTCTAGGTCACCTTATGCAGCTATTATGACAACTGTGAGACAATCCAACCCGTGAAGTGCAATGCCCTCGAGAAGTGAGAGCTTATCCCAGACACCAGGTCTTTTGCTATGGTTGAAGAGTGCAGCAGGCAAATGTAACCATTTGTTTTGAACTAAAACATAGCTCAGGAGATCACTGTCCCTTCGGTGCTGTTGTGCAGGTGTTTAAGTGGCCCTCACATCCTGCAAGATGTCTTGATTTTATTAAAATTTTTGTAACTATTTATTACATATTATTGTAATGGGCTAATATCAGGTATAAATCCTCTGGTGGCCAAGTCACATTTATATGAATTAGAAAGGATGGCATATTTCCTTATTCTGCAGTATGAATTCCCTATTGGTAATAGCATGGTTTGTGTTTTGGTTTGGTTGGTGGTGGGATCTTGTTCTGTAGCCAAGGCTATCTCAAACTTCACTACCTGAGGCTGGCCTCAGATTGTTTGTGGCAATCCTGCCTCAGCATCTTGAGTGGTGGAATGACAGGCATGCCAGCACACCTGGCTGTATGTCGCCATAAACACAACAGACACATTTAACAGAAGACAGTCTTTGTTCTCTTCATTCCTTCTCTGGCTTTCAGTCTTGTCACTTTAGCTATAACTACTAAGAAATCTTTTGCTCTGTGGAGGGGATGGCCATTATCTATCATCGGCATGCACTAGTGTATGCACGTTGCTAGTACTGAATTCTAGACTCTATTCATGAGAAATGAATATTTATTAACTAGTTGCTACTTATCAAATACATTCTACACCTCGACTTGATTTTTATGTGATTACTAAGCCAACGAGTTATATAAGACCAATTTCACTTGCATTTTTTAAAAGATTTATTTTATTTATTATATGTAAGTACACTGTAGCTGTTTTCAGATACTCCAGAAGAGGGCGCCAGATCTCATTACAGATGGTTGTGAGCCACCATGTGGATGCTGGGATTTGAACTTATCACCTTTGGAAGAGCAGTCGGGTGCTCTTACCCACTGAGCCATCTCACCAGCCCCTCACTTGCATTTTTTAAAAAACTCCATTAAAAGATAATTCTTATTATTGTAATTACTTTGTCTTCACTGGTTAAATTGACATTTAGTTATTGGGTTCTCTGGAGGAACATAACTGATAGTGTATGTAAGAGGATCTATTAAGAGTGTTTCACAGGCAGTGGTCCAGCTAGTCCAACAATGGCTGTCTCCTGATGAAAGGGCTGGATGTCTCAGCTGCTCTTCAGTAAACACTGGAATCCTGAGAAAACAGTTTCTACTGCCAGTGAAGGAATGCCTCAGCAGTAGATAGATAAACTTGCCACTGAGGGTGAAGGCAAGTTGGCACAAAGCAAAAGCTACCTTCTTCCAGGTCCTTTATATAGGCTGCCACCAGAAGGTGTGGCCCACATGTAAGGTGGGTCTTCTCACCTCAAATAATCCAATCAAGAAAAATCTTTTCTTGGTGTGCCCAGCTGCTTTGGTTTTACTTAATTCAAGATGTCGTCAAGTTGACAGCCATAAACAACCATAACAGTAACGTACAATACTAATTTACCTTCGATGTGCTCAAACTAGTCTCAGAAGAAGCAGCAGGCTAGCACAGAAAGCTGGCCTTGAATTCAGAGATTTGCCTGCCTCTGTTTCCCAAGTGCTAGGATTGAAGATGTGTACCACTATCCTGAGTGTTCAATTTTTAAAGTTTTTGTTTGTTTGTTTGCATGTTTGAGCTTGTCCTATTATGTGGAAGCCTCAGGAGGCCAGCAAATGGTAAGGCACATAAGTGTGGGCCGTCATCCCTGACTTTATTTCATGTAGGTGCTGGAGATGGAACTCAGGTCCTCCTCAGCCACTCTCAGTCAGACAGATTCTAGTGATATCTGGTATGAAGGCCTGATTGATGGATAATGTATGTGTTTGGGCAAGAATGAAACAATCGGATATCTGATGGGAAACTTGGTGACAAAAATCATATTTTGCATTTTTATGTCTTTTCTCGTAAATTGTGCCTAGATTCTTAGTGAGCAGTGGATCCGTGCCATTATTTGTAACAGTAATTACTTTTAGCCTTACTCCAAATTGTTAGAAAATGACATCAAGCACAGAGCAGTATAGCATCATCAGGGACCAGGACGAGAGTGTAGCATAAGAACACAATGGGACAAAAGACATTGAGACAGATGAGAAGTCAGAAGAGTAGTGCAATGAAAACAGCTTCTAAAAGCTGCTAACTGCATGTGGAGAAAGGACTCGTCACACCCTTAACAAAGGCGAGAATTCCAGCTCTCAGCTTCCTAGTTGCCAAACAGAGAGATTTATCAGTTATGAAGATACATATGTCGCTCCTCTCCCCCCACACCCTCTCCTTCACTCTTCCCTCCATCTGATTTTTGTGAGGTAGGATCTTGCTGTGTAGTCGAGTACCTTTGAACCTGTTATGTAGCCCTAGCTAGCCCTAAACTCAACTCTCCTGCCTTAACTTTCCAAGAGCTTTGACTGTACACATGTCACTGCAACCAACCTGGGTTCATTTTCTGTGTCTGTGCATATACTAGTTAGCCTAATTGCCATTGATATACCTTCTATGTGTTGCAGTATAGATTTAACACTTGGCCTTTCCCTAGTTTACTAGCACATTATCAGGAAGTATGTGGTGTGTAAAAATGATGTGACTTACTTCCAGCCCAGAGGCTATGAACAGTGCAATCTTATTTCATCCACCTACTGTTGTGAAAGCCAGGACTGCGGTCACAGGTCTGATTGAAGAAAAATGACATTTTGAAATTGTGCTTAGCCTAATTTGTTAGAGTACATCCTTCACTATGCTGCTCATTAACTCTTTGAGTTTCACTATAAAATCTTAGGCAGCCTGGTGGTTCCCTCTATTATAAATTCCCTAAGTATCACTCTTTGATTTCTATGAAGGCCTTAGGTCATGTTTTTGCATCCTAAGTTTTAACATCTATATTAGATAAATAAGACCTGAATGGTTATTACTCAACTGTTAATCAACATTTTTCTTTATATGAATTTATTTTTTAAAAATTAGAAGTTTTGTTAGAATTGGAAATGTACCAGAGTATCTGGCAGAGATAACCATAACAAAATATATACTGGTGGTAGTGGCGTACACCTTTAATCCCAGCGCTCGGGAGGCAGAGGCAGGTGGATTTCTGTGAGTTCTAGTGCACCCTGGTCTACATAGTAAATTCCAGGAAAGCCAGAGCTACACAGTGAGTCCCTTTCTCAAAAGAAGTCAAACCAAACCAAACCAAACCCAAACAAACCCAAAATAAACAAACAAAGATAAATAACTACCCAAAAATGTATGTACATTTCTTGGGCACTGACAACTTGTGTGTGTGTGTGTGTGTGTGTGTGTGTGTGTGTGTGTGTGCGCGCGCGCGCGCGCATGCAATGGACATGGGACTCTCCTGGGCAGGACCCAGCCTGAGAAGCAGCCTGAGAGGGCTGGAGTGGTCTGCAGAAGTTCCTGGCAGCCCACCTGAGCCTCAGCACCTAGTCATTCCCTTTCTCACTTTCAGAAGTCAGTGAGTCTGGCACTGAGACAGAGATACTGGTCTACACACGAGTGTGCCTTCTGCCCCTAAGATCTGTTGCTTCACAGTAGAGCTCATACAGGCAAAAGGGTTAACAGAATTAGAGGAGAGAAAATTTCCTTTATTAGAGATTTTGCCATTATTCTTTTAAAATTATTAGAATACATTCACTGTATACAATGATGGGTTTTCATAGGACGTTTTCAGGCACATATTGTTCACTCCACAGTCAACTTCTCATTTGCCTTCCCCTCCTTCCACTGGTCTCCTTCCTCTTCCCAAAGAGATCCTTTTTTTCTTTTGTGTCATGTACACATTAAAATATCTCTTAAAAATCTCACTCATTTGTTGTCATAAGTCTGGGTGTTTTGCCTGCGTGCCTGTGTACCATGAGCACACTTGATACCGTTGGAGGCCAGAAGAAAGAGGCAGGTCCCCTGGAACTGGAGCTACAGTTGTTAGGAGCTACCCCACAGGTGCTGGGAATTGAACCTGGATCCTTTAGGAGAGCAGTCAGTTCTCTTAACCACTGAGCCATCTCTAGCCTCAGTCTCTTTTCTATCATTACCATTTTCTCTTTAGCATAAACACCTTTGTTCTGAAACATACATACATATATACATACATACATGCATACATACATACATACAGGTTTTTGGAAGCTAATTTTATAACTCAAGTTATGCCTCATTAAATCTAACAGGCACCTGACAAACATTTGTCAATTAAGTCTCTTTAAACATTTAAATTATCAAAGATCCAAAGGCAGTAATTGGTACATTTAAGCATTGTAAATTGTGAGAAAACAAGTCTTTAGTCTAATCTTATATTTTTACCCTTGGGCACAGGATGGTATAATAAATATGACAGGATATTCACAATATAGACATCTCTATCAGAGAGCCAATTCATATTTGATCAGTGATTCATCTTATCACAGTGACTTCTACTCATAAGAATTTATTATGAGTGACACCTTAGTATAAACACTGTAAAGACCTCCAGAAATCAGCTAAGCGCCATGGCTCCCTGAGCAGACAGGGCTTATGTCTGAATTTGTTCAGTGTTCCTGTGGACAAAATTTACTTTTACTCAGCCTTTCTTTTAATCAAATATTTTTCTTATATGTGAATTTTGAGTGAAAGCTGTTCGATGATTCATGATGAAGCTTTACAAAACTTCCACACCCACTGTTTTACAGTGGCTCTCTTGACTCTAAGGCCCTGACTAGAAGCAACTGACTAGGTATTCCTGCAACATAATGTACAGCTGCATATTCAAAAACATGGCATTTCAAAACAGAGACAGGCCCATGGAAAGACTGTTACAGATCTTTAGAAAGGAATGGGCATTGAATACTTATGTACCTCGAACTTGGTGTCATTCAGTGCTCACAGTAACCTCAAGAAACAAGAAAACAAAGACCACAAAGGTTAAATAACTTCTCCAAGACCACCCAGCTTGGTAAAGAGCAGCATTAGGATTTGAAATCAAGCCTTTGTGAGTTCAAGGGCTATTCTCCCTTTACCACCCTGATCTTATGGTCAAAAGAAATGTTTAAAATATCACTGGGGGCTGGGGATAGTAGAATACTGGTTTAGCATGTGAGCAAGGCTCTGTATTCCATCTTTAGCAACAGACACATACATACACATGCACACACACACACACACACACACACACAGAGGAGGTGGGGGAGAGAATAATCACATAAATCAGCAACTCAATTTCATCACTATATATTAATGAATGAAAGCTTTGGCTTTATGGAAGGGGTGACTCCCTGATCATATTGCATCAAATCCAACCCGGTTTACCTTTGGAAAATAGTGAGAAGCTTACAAAGCCGTTTCTTGGGGAGGTAAGTTCCAGAAGGGAATTTCTGGGGTTCACTGAAGCAAAGCCACCAGTGTTGAAGGGCTGCAGCCTTAACTGAAGTGGAGTCTTACACACTGACTGCTCAGCAGGCTCACTGTCGGCGAGAGGTACCACAGTGGTCACTAGCATCTCAGAGCAGTAGAAATGGCAGCATGAGTACAACCTGTGCAGAGCGTGAGCTAGCCACAGCGTAGACGAGGAACCTTTCATACATACAGAAAACAATCACACCATCTAACAATTACTGACTTCTTTTAGGTGGAAGGGACAGTTGTCTTTATTATACACTTAAGATTTTGCTATTTATTATACTATTCCTAAGCTTATTTGTTCCTAGGGGAGCTGATAATAAAAAGATGTGAAGATAAATTGGATGGGAGAGAGGGAAGAATTGGCATAGTGAAGTAAATCAATTTAAGAACACAAACACATACACACACGCACCCATGCACTTGCACACACACCCCTCCAATAAACACAGGGCTAAATCTTAAAATGTTACAAGGCAAAAATCTTTCTAGATGTGAAAAAGTGACTTGAAATTATACACTTGTATACATTACAGAATCAATAAGATTATATAAAATTCCCTCTGATGTCTTTCCTTTAATATATCTATATATTATTTTCTTCATTGACAATGCATCAATAAAACAGGGACAATGGAAAAACACCTTTTTAGTGTGGAGATATGTGCATATGTGTATTTAGCCTGGCATATTAAACATACTGAATTAAATCTAATTACTTTTTTCTGTACATCCAAATCTAAACCACATAGAGGCAAAAGGTACTTTCTTGCATGAATGTACTCTTTATAATTTAATATTTGTCCTTCTGTCATGCAGGTTCTAGGCTTCTCAGACAGACTTACAGAGATCCGTGCTGTCCTTGGTATGCTCCTTATCTACCACCTTTTTGGACAGTTTCTGTTTGGAAAATGGTGAGAAGTACCCTTTCACGTTAAAATATCAACACATTGTAGAAGTCATAAAGCACAACTCAAATCTGTATTACTTTCTTCTCTGTCTAGTTATGGAATGTCATACGATAGGAAAACCACATTAAAAGTTTAAAATTAGGAGTTTGTATTAATTAGTTTAAGGACTCCAGTTTAGATGTTGGGCTGCTCAGCAACTTTTCATTCTGACATATCTAGCTCATGTTCAGCTCTTCAGTATTAAACATAATGAGTAGCGTAGCGTGCGCTATTTCAGGGGAAGATGCTTGAGGTCAGCGGTGGTCACATGAGTTAAATTCCTCGGGGCTGAGAATTATAGCTCAATGGTGGAGCACATGCTTAGCCCTTAGATTCAACTCTCAGGACGTAGTAACAAATCGATATCTATGTATACCACACACATATGTATGCACATGCACTCGAGCATGCGAGAGCATGCACACACACACACACACACAAACACACACACAAATGACAGAGGTGGGAAGCCCCTCTGGTAATATATTAGTTAAAAATGTCCCAAGCATCTCTAGTCACTTCTGGATATTGACTTAGCAAAAGCCATGTTAGAGGGACTGGAACCTGCTTTTAGATTCATAAAAATTACAGAAAAAGGATTTTTTTATTGATTATGAACCCTAAAATAATAAATGTACAATGTTTCACGTGTTACAAAAATAGTGAATGAAACAAGACATTGGCAATTTGTCCTGATGAATCTAAGAAAATAGTTCATCAGAATTTAGTCAGTTTAAAAAGGATTACCTAATGAACTTGCAATCACCACTATACAGGAAAGCATAGTGCTTTAATTTTGTGTGTGTACACAAAATTAAACATGTACACATTCATGTGTGCTGGTCTTCAGGAGCCATCTACCTGGTTACTGACTCTTTCTTCATTGTGATGTGAGACTTGCTACTCAGGCAGGCTAATGTGGTCCAGGGATCTGCCTGTCTCTGCCTCTCTAGATCCGAGATTACAAGCACAAGCCATCACTCCTTCACTTGTCTTGTGGGTACTAGAGATTCAATTTAGGTCCTTAAGCTTGTGCAGCAAGCAATTTTTACTGATTGAGCTATCTCAGACCCTAACCCCTTTAATCCTAATGAAATATTATACTATTTTTACAATCAAAAAGTAATTTATATTGCTTCTATTGGAAAAATCAGTAATGTGGGGTATCAGTGGTGGTGTAAGCCTTTAATCCTAGCACTTGGGAGACAGAGGCAGGCAGATCTCTGAATTTGAAGCCAGCTTGGTCTCCAGAGCAAATTCTAGAACAGCCAATGCTACACAGAGAAGCCCTGTCTTAAAAAACGACAAAAAAGGTTAACTGAACTTTCTGTATTTTTGTCAACGTTCTCATTTTACTGTACAAATACTACTTA
Organism: Mus minutoides; assembly: GCA_902729485.2. Lineage (NCBI taxonomy): Eukaryota > Metazoa > Chordata > Mammalia > Rodentia > Muridae > Mus > Mus minutoides. The sequence goes on along the minus strand of LR749870.1, from coordinate 801,762 downwards.
TTAGACTTTCAAATGTCAAGTTGGCATGTTTGTTGTACAGTATCTCTTCCATTCTTAATTTCATTTGTATGAGGGAGAGCAAGATAAATGTAGCTCCCAAGAGTCCCACACTAATCTGGAGGTAGCTGTTTGGGACATACTTATAGCATGTCAGTAATTTCACAATTACTTTATTACTTTTGGTGTATTAAGAAATAAAATCATTACTTAAGCATCTAGTTTGTGAGAGGAAAGCCATGTAAAAGACTTGGAAGGACACATAATGTGTGTAAGTGAAGGTCCCTCAGCTTGAAGGGGATACACTTGAGGTACAGCAACCCTCCCAAAAAACCAACAAACCCCCCAAACAAGGCAAAAATACTATTCTGTTTAAAAGCCATCTGTCTGTACAATGTAACTAGTTTTTACTATCAGCCATGCAGTTTTAATCCTGTGAAGAGCTGCAGGCTGCTTGGAGAGGCAACACACACACTTTGAACTTCAATAAACACAATGTAAACAGTCACTTTAATGATGTCTCCTTTGTCAACCCCAAGCAGTGTGTGTTTCCCTTGCCTCTGAGACCGGACGGAGTAGCAACAGCTGTGCACTGGAAGAATTTTCAATACTCATCTGCCTGTTGTAATTTGCTTTTCAAGGTGGATGACCAGAATCATTAGACTCCTTGCCAAAATAATAATAATAAAAAAAGCTTCCCCAGTAGCTTTGCTAATTTAATTGAACCTGAAGGGCCAGTTGCACCCCAACTATACTTCATCACACACAGATGGACTATATGGTAGAGATGAATCTGCTAGCCCCAAAGAAAGAAAGCATACACTAAAGTAAGGGACTGGTATATTCCACAGGGTGTATATTTCAGCCCTCAGAAGGGAAATATTGCCTTCAGTTAAAAATACTTTTATTAGTTGGAAAACCTACAGAATAAACAATAGCAAATCAAGCTCTATTGGGATCTTTTACAAATTGACCCTTAAAATAACATCACCTCCAACTGGATCACTTGTGTGACTTTTAATTTATTCATTGTTTAAACATTATTATTTAACAGTTGTAGATCTTAAAATTCATGTAATCTTCACACAAATTGAAAAATCAAGGCTTGATATTTCAAATGAATGCTTTTATAGAGATTAATGGGAAAATAGAGCTATTCTCAAAGTATCTGAATAATTTCAGATATATTTAAATACTCCTCATATTTTCTTTCACTGAGGAAATGTGTGCTACTGCAGGTCCAGCTTCTAGAGTACTAGATAAAATTCTGCCAATTTCACTGGTGTGAAATTCCTTGTATTAAACTCAATAATGAAAGGGACTTCACACTTTAATCACTGATAATTAATAGCTAACAATATAAATGGAATCACCTTTTTTGTTGAGATTTGAAGTAAGCAGGTGATACTTTTAAAATAGGGAAAAACTAAGGTTTGAAATTATAGTCATTAATTATCTACTTATAACCTGCAGAGGGCACTCAAGGCCCTTGAAGAAAAGAATTGTTAAGGATTAACAATTTTTTTTAAATCATTATCTTCATTACCAGTATTTATCAAAAAACAATTTTCTTTTTAAAAAACTATTATCTAAAAAAGGACATTTAAAAGAAACATACAATTTTCAAAATTTTACTTCCTAATAGGAAACCCCATCTTTCCATTCCTGGGCATTTAGCATCTGTTAAGGCTGAAGCATCATACACTAACACACACTGATGTCAATTACACAAAGTGTCCAGGGTCTAAGAAAAAATCAACCCAGACTTAAGGCTGGAGCATTATACACCAACAGACACTGATGTCAATTACACAAAGTGTCCAGGGTCTAAGAAAAATCTACCCAGACCTCAGAGGATCATGCTTCAGGGCTGTGAAGCTAGTGAATGAGGTATGCCACAGTCCCTTCCCTCTCCAGGACACCCATGAACAATGTGCTATGTCAATGATGTGGGTGTTGAAGAGAAAGAAAGAAAGGCCGGTGGAAAGCCAGCAGCCCTTGAGGATTTTTAACCATTTTCTAAGACAAATCTCATGGGACTTTTAGCAATCTTCATTTTAATGAATCTATTATTATGAACTAACGATGTTTGCAGATGTATCTAAAGAGATGTCACAATATTTTTCTTCCCCTGAAACACTGCTGATATGGCTCACAGGTAAACTCAGATCAACAGGCATGAAATACACTTCAGGAGCACACAGATACCTATGCTGCATATATGCATATTCCATGATGGCATATTTTTTAAATAGTGAATACTTTATTGCCTAATTATCAATCACACGGAGGAGTTAACTACAAAAACATAAGTTTCTTAGCAACATAATCATGGAATCTTGCCCTTTAACAGTATCTTCTACATTTTTTTCTGATTCCCCCAAAGTATCTGAAAACTGATCATTAAATTAGGACTACAGGAGGCTAGTACATCACAAATTTATGTATGCTTTTGAGTTATTTTTATTTATTAATTACTAAATTGCAAAAGTTTGAGTAAAAATAGCATAAGAAATCATTTAAACATTAGGTTTTATTGTAGATTGCTAATAATGAACAATTATATAACCTCTTATATTTTTTCTTATTTTTAAAGTGAATCATTAATAAAAACTTGATAATTAAAAACAAATTTTGTTACAAATAATTGTGTATATATTATATATCTTTACATTTTATAGATCATGAAGTATACTTGAATAAATCTTTGACATCTTGCAAAATAATATTGATAATAGTTTTTAAAAAGTGATTTCTTTGATGAATGATATGAAACATGCCTGAATTTTTTGTTACACTGCACAGACTATTTCAAAGTTTAAATATATGGGAGAAAAGGTAAAGCAAAAGTCAGAAACACTAACAGAATGATTATCAAGTATGGGAAAATGAATGCAGTTATTACTTTAATGAGACTATGAGGCGCTACTTCTTTAAGGAAAGAAAAGCTAACAAGACTGAGTGCTGCACGCTTCCCTAACTGCAATTCTGTGCTATGCAGTGTATTTTCCAGTTCTGCTGGGGATGCCTGGGGAGATGAGAAGGCACTGCAGTCTCACGAAACACAAGTGTTTTCTCAGCCTAACTGTAGCCACTCCTTTGATTCTTGGGTTATCTGGGGGGCAGTAAGCATGCACATGAAACAAAACATGAAGTTGTATTTGGAAGGTGGCCTTTGTTTTTTCTCTCTTCAAAGCCCATGATTCTTAATATCATTGTTAGGCCGAGCAAAGATGAAATGTTTGTTCTTTTACGTAAGAAATAAACTTCATTTGGTATTCAATTGACTTTCTAACTTAGCAGACAAGACTTTACATCTTCAAAAACTGAGACTAAATTGCATTCTTGGCCCTTGCTTTAAAAGGTTATAGAGAATAGACGCACAGGCTGGGAGTGTTCTAGTGATCTCCCTAATCTCAGTTGCACTTTGTCAGAACGAGGTAACTGGTGGTTAAGGGAAATACCCTAGATCAAAGGGGGATTAATCAGCGACCGAATCCTTGCTGAATCAACCTGTCATTCAAGAAAATTATTTCCACGGAACTTAGCAGAGGATTGAAGGTATTTGCATAACAGCAACCAACATACTTCAGCCAGGTTAAAAGGTTCAGGATTCATCCCATGTTTAGCTTTTTGCCTCCTTTTCCTTTCAGCAGCCTGGTACAATGCTTTCTAATCTGATAATACAGCTAACTATCTCAGCGATGTCAGAACAGGAAAGTATTGCAAAGTTTGGATGAGGGATGGATCAATTTCACTTTCAGCAACTCCTAAATCTGATTTGTTGGAATTTAAGATGTAATCCTAAAAAGTCCCTTAAACCTGAGGACTGTTTATTAACATCCTCTTTTTTGACCTTTGTCTTAGAGACAACTTCTGCGAGGGGGGCAGTCCATGCAGAGGTTTTGGGTGGCAACCCCACCTACCTACCTCTCAGGGGTAATGTGAATCTATGAATGACTGTTAAGGTTTTAAAATATAGTAACAACAATAACAACAACAAAAATTGGCAATGGTTACTATGTGCAAAATGTCTGCTGTTAAACATAGCACAAGAAATCTAAGACCACAATATTTTAACTGTAGAAATACTGAGATGGCATGAAAGGAAATGATTCTGAGATGGGCTAAGGTTTAAATAAAATTAAATGCTCCAAGGATGTCCAAGGAGCCTATTTGCTTCCAAGTTGACAGGCTCCATTATTTAATCATATAAAACACCCCACTATCTAGCTGCTATAGTGTGTGCTTTAAAACACTGCTTACTAAAAAAGTGGAGGACAGGTTTGACTCATGTCATGACCCATCTTTTCTAGAGTTCATGCTAGAATATTTGAAACAATTTTTTAACCCTTTGGGTTGAGTAAGAATAATTACAACACTGATAGCAGACTTCATAGTCATAATTTGTCACTAAATGTGAATTTAGCACGATTGCGTCTAGAGAAGGTCTGACAATGTCCAAATCTCTCACTGGAAGTCGACACTCATATTCACTGCACATGCAAAGCACCTTTCAAGTTAAAAAAAAGTGCAAAGAATAGCTATCAAAGAAAATGAATAAAATCCATAGTGAGATAATTTTTTAGAAAATGATTGAAGTTTTAACCAAAGAAAGGACTCTTAGAGTGTCTTATAGCTTAGAATAAGAACATGTCAATCACGATTAAGCTTCTGGAATCGGAATCCCTTTGAAATGCAGCTGTTTCTTCTTTAATTGTGGCAGTGGACTCTGAAGAAAAGAAAGGTCCAGCCTTAAAGATGAGTAAGGAATACAAAACAGCTCAGGATTAGCTGCGGAGTTCAAAGGTCGCTAATTACACTAAGGAGTTCCCAGACACAGGGAAAACATTAAACAGGTCACCTACCAAACCGGGAACACGCTTTGTCTTCAGAAATTATCCTGAAGTGACAGGTTTCTAGACAAAATCAGAAGCATCGGTGTGTCCAGCTGATCTCAATGGGATGAAAATGTGGGCTGGCTTTGAGTTCCCCAGTGCTGTGTTACAACAGAACGGCAACAGATGGCACTGGTTCCCTGTCACCCCAATGCTTTTCTAGTAACCCCTAGATTTTCCCCAGGTTTCTAGAAATGTCAAATTAGAGGTCACTGGTTATTCTAATTTGTCTATGAAGAGTTTGCTTCAAGGATTACACATGGAATCTTTCCTGCTCACTAGATAAATGTGTCTTATCTACCACAGTACAATTTGTTAAGCATTTGTACAATCAAAATTTCCAAACAGGTCCATTAATAAAGTGAAATATTAAGTTTTGAGTTGAAGTGAAATATTAAGTTTTGAGTTGAAGAGTGATAAAAAACCTCTACAGAACAGTTTTTTCTCAGGAAAGACGTTTCCGTCCCTCCCTCCCTCTGGGTAGGTCAGGATAGCTAGCTCAGGTCCCGGTCAGGCAGCCACCCTCCCACCCCCCGCCCCTTTCCTCAGGAGGACCATGAAAATAGAACTTAATTCTAGGATAATGTTTTGAAGGCAATAAGGGTTTAGAATGAGTAGGACTGACTCTACAAACTGTATTTCAAGTTTATATATACTTCCCTTTAATTATGGTAACTTTACTTCTAAGAATTAGCAGCTTCTTTTAAGCCTTTTTTTTTTTTTTAGAAGACTCAAGGAAAGAAAAAAAAGACAAAAAAGAAACAGAACCCAGAATAAGTTTAATTAAATATTATTCTGCAATTCATATTTTTGTCTGCTGGCTTCTAAATTTGGCATCAGTTAAGTTCCCAGGATCTTTAGATTTTTTTTTTTAAAAAAATAGTCACTTTAAGTTGAATTTGATGACAGTATGCTGCTCTGAAAAAAGAATATGTCATGTAATTGTAGAAATGGTAGAAGATAAGGAGCTCGGCAAGATAATTTTAAAGGAATCAAGAAAATGGTAAAAAGAAAATTACAGAGATAGACTTAAAGAAAAAAATTGCTATATTAAATAAGTCTAAAGGATACCCACAGAAAGGCTTTTGGTTGTTTACCTGAGTTCACTCATTAACAGATTTTATTTTATTTTAAAAAACTAAACAAACACTATAATACCTACAATTACTTTTAAAGCCTTGTCTAAGGGCACTAAAATATCATAGATCATCATGCTCATCTTTTGAAGTTACTGCAGTCTTAAGTCTACCAGCATCCTAAACACAGTTCTGGCATATTATTAAGTTTGTTACAGTAGCACTAGATAGGTTATGGTCATAGCTCAGCTGGTAGGGTGCTTGTCTGGCAAGCATGAAACCCTGAGTTCGATTCCTAGAAGGGTACTGGACATAGCTGTACACCACTGTAATCCCAGCACTTAAGAGGGATCATCCTTAGCTACACAGTGAGACCCAGGCCAGCCTGGGCTTCATGAGACCCTGTCTCGGAAAGACAGTAGCTCTAAAACATCAAATAGGAATATGGAGGTTTATTGGCCAGCAGGAGAGATGTGATAAAGACCAGGTTACTATTTGAACATTATCCCATTATTTCCCACTGGCTCTTTTAAAAGAAACAATTTGTGATTATTTTAACCAGACCATGGGTATTCTGCAACAGCATGCTCTTTGTACAGAGGTTTGGATAAGCACACAGTTTCCTTGTAAATCAACTACAACCTTTAGGATGGCTGACTTAACCTGCACTAGGAGAAGGCTGAGGAAGGGACTCTGACTGAAGCACTGTCTCTCCATGGGACAGGAAGGAACGTGTGGTACAGAGGCTCAAGACTAGTCTTAAGCAAGGCCAGTCACAGCTTTTATATATTCTGCATCATACTGGCATGACATCAGACCATAACAACAACAACAACAACAACAAAGAGACATTAGCCTTGATAATATTCTTTTACACTGAATCAGCCTAGAAATGTAAGATATGAATGTTTTCATAAAGAAACCACTCAGTAATTTTTCAATCATGAGTTATGGGAATACATGTAAAAAGTAAATACTATGATTCTAGTACAGAATGTTACCATAATATAAATCCTTTTGAATATGAAAAAAAATCATGGTAACAATGAGGCATATGTTATTGGAGCAGGTGCTTTAGAATTCCAGATGTAATAATCAGAAGACATTAGTTTCCGGTCTACAAAAGGAAAAAGAAAAGAAATTAATGATAAAAATGTTTAACCTTAGCAAAAACTCAGTAAGAGAACCAAGCCATTAGTTTTTTAATTTGTGGAGTGCAGTCATGACATAGTAATAACTCTGAAATATTAACACTTATTTTACTCTGTTGAGGCTTTATTAAAACTTATACACATATAAAATGAGCTCATAAATATTTGGGTAAACAACATTAAAACTTATATGAAATGTCTCATTTATACCAAATATTTATTCTCCCTACATCTCTAGTTGTATTTCTAATGGACCATTTAATGGTAAAATTATTTCACTATTTCTTCTTGGTTTTCTCTTTATGACCTCTACTAAGTCCTAAATTTTAGTTGAGGTATTCATTATTCAAAACCAAGAGTTAGAGACATGTATAACATCCATCTCCCTCACCAGACTCTGAAGAGGTCGCCTTCCTGGTTTCTTATACTTTGGCTCTAGTTTAAGCATTGTGTTTTAACTGCTTTGCAACTCTGGACAGATGTTAACCTCCTTGAACTAAAGTTTCATAAGCTACAAAACTGATAAAATTTGCTTACTTGGAACACACACATTCTTATTACTATATATACCACTGACTATGTAATTCAGTTTTTTCAACCTTTCTTCATGCTCTTCAAAATGAACACAATGTAGGCTTCATTATGTCCCTTTTTTCTACTTTGATAATACTGAGAGGCAACACAGCACACTGTTAAAAAGATAGGCTCTGAAAAAAAAAAAAAAAGGCCAGGTAGTGGTGGTGGCGCACGCTTTTAATCCCAGCACTCAGGAGGCAGAGGCAGGTGGATTTCTGAGTTTGAGGCCAGCCTGGTCTACAAATTGAGTTCCAGGACAGCCAGGGCTACACAGAGAAACCCTGTCTCAAAAAACAAAACAAAACAAAACAAAAAAAAACACCAAAAAAAGAAAAAAAGAAAAAAAAAAGGCTCTGGAGGCCAACAGCCTGTGTTTGAATCTCATGACTGCCATTTACTACCTCGATGGCCCCCAACTCGTCTCTGCTCCATCAGTGTCTCCAGCCATAAAGCAGAGATACCAACACTTAAGGTGCTGTGAGGCTTGAAGAGTTAAGATCCATAAAACACATAGACATTGTATCGGACACGCCATAGGTGAAAATGCTACTATTAAATGAATATTTTCACTAAACTATTTGCAGAGCCAAGTCATCTACTCAGTGTGGGACAAGATGCAGGTCTGAGGGAAGAAAGGACAGGTGCAGTGACTCATCTGGAATGAACTCTTCATTCAGCATTTTTATATAAAGCGCAAGCAGAAGCTAGGCATGGAGCGCGCACCTACAACCCGGGACCTGGGCATCTGAGGCAAGAACATGGCGAGTTGGAGGCCATCCTGTGCTATGCAGGTGAGATGTCGCAATAAACAAACAAATAAGATATATTACTAGTGTATTAAAAAGTGGTATATTAGAGAAACTTCCTATTGTTTTTTTTAATATTTATTTATTATATTTAAGTACACTGTAGCTGTCTTCAGACATTCCAGAAGAAGGCATCAGATTTCCTTACAGATGGTTGTGAGCCACCATGTGGTTGCTGGGATTTGAACTCTAGACCTTCGGAAGAACAGTCGGAGCTCTTAACCACTGAGCCATCTCTCCAGCCCCGAAACTTCCTATTCTTAACTATGCTTTCTAAAATTATGTTTGGTAAATACTAATAAAGTACTTAAATATATTTTAGTTATTATCTAAAGACATAAAATTTCGTACAGATAATGGAAAATATTCAGTTGTTTGTATTTAGATACAATAATGATTGTTTAATATTATACTTTCATAGAAGAACATATACACTATGAACAGGCCTTCATCAATTTCAGAACATATACACTGGGAGCACGCCTTCATCAATTCATTTAAACATAGCAAAAAACAGCTAGAGGAGAAAGCACAGGAACAACATGGAGGGGAAGAATACTGTCTTATTCTGATTCCATTACACAGAATTGCTGCCATTCAGAGATGGCTTCCAATTCTGTAGTTCAGAGTTTTCTATTTCTTCTGAGGCATTCAGGTATAATTATGGTCTTGTCCCAGCCTTCCAATTCTTCAAGACCTTAATCCTTAGTTTTAGAAATCTGAGTGTGAGACTGCGGCTGTGGCTCAGTGGTAGAGCGCCTGCCTAGCATGCACAAGGCCCTGAGTTGTAACTCAAGCACTGCCCAAACCACACAACGAACCAATGTACCTAACTGTGAGAACTTCTGAGTTGGGTTATTCCTATACAGATTATGACATTCTTCTCATAAATTCACTCTTGTAAGAGGGATGCGTCCCTACCTCTCCCTAGCTACTTCATTCTATCTACTTTTCTGTGCCATATGAATGCAGTTAATCTAAATTAAATAAAGTTTTGCTTTTCACCTGCTGATATATTTGTCTTTCTCTCTTTCTCCCTCTCCCTCTATAAATATATTTACATAAAGTAGTTGATGCATACAAGTGCATTTTACAATCAAAGTAAGGAAAATGAAGGCAGAAAATCATCTATTGTCTGCCCATTGGTAAAATAAAGAAGATGCTAAATGATATTTACTGGCTATGACATTAACTAAAAATAACTTAAAATTTAAAATTATAAACATTTATTAATTTTAAATCTATATATTAAGCTAAATGTCCAATAAATACAATTATTTATAAAATCGTAAGGTACATAATATTGCCATTTCTTGTTCACTAACATTTTTATTATATTCAATAAATAAATAAGATATATTACTAATGTATTGAAAGTGGTATGTCAGATATATACACACATACATATATATATGTATGTGTATACACACATATAAAAGTATGTATGTGTACATGAGTGTCATGGGACAATGTTTAGGAGTAAGTCTCTCCTTCCACTGTGTGGGTCCCAGGGATAGAACTCAGGCTATCAGGCTTGGTGTCTTTAACCACTGAGCCATGTGGCTGGTCCTGCTGGAACATGGTCTAAGAGTAGAGATGTATGAGAGGAACTCTGAGTGCTTGTGAGAGAACCGTTAAGTGAACAGACGAGGGTCTTAGGACCTCAGTTTCTTCAAAAAGACGGCATTGTTGTTGGAATGTGCTTTCATGCCCTTCCCAGAAGTAGTAAAATAGGAGCGAATTTACTTTAGACTGTTCATTACAACTGGATATTGTGATTGTTTATATGCCTCTATGGAAATCCATGTTTTTGCCATGTGTGGCTTGTCTGCCGCCTGCAGCTTGCCCCTTGTGATTGTACACTTCATTCGTGTGACTCCTCTTAACACTCAGAGTATAAACTGTCTGGTACTTTGGATAAAGTTACTATTGAATGAAACTTTGGGCAACCACATTTTTAGGCTTCACTCTCCCAGATCTCAAGGCCTTTAGCGTAGTAAATAGTTCCCTATTACTTCTCCTTTATAACTGAAGAGACTAAAACTTTAAGAAGTTCATTAGCTTTTCCAAAGGTGCATAGACTAAGACACTGAAGCCAGACAAGAGTTTAACATAACCAGAGCAAAGCTAATCCATATATAGCATATACTAAAACCCCCACTAGTTGGACACTGCTCACCCAGACTGTATTCAAACAGAAGACAGGTAGCAACACAAAGTTCACAAAGGGTTATTATACAGGAGTGGACCAAGCCACAGAAACTTTTATAAAATGAGATTATTCTTCAATCTTCAAGTTTCATTACACTTTAATCTCACCTTAGGCAGTGACAACATATCCCCATTTTAATTCTTTAGTTTGAATATATATGACTTACATGCACTTATTTTTGGCTTTCCTGAAGCAAAAACTTGAACTGAATGCTGATCTGCATAACATCCAGTGAGTGTATAATCTGCAATCCTAAAGTTAAGCTGGAGAAATGAGAGAAACATTCAGCCGAGGTGTTATCATGTCCACATCCTTCCTTTCACCATTTTTAAAGCTTTACTTGATAGTTTACAAAGTTTATACACATATTAAACTACAATTGTGAGAACACATAATAAATGTGTGCACTCCCCCTCTGTACGAGTTTTGTTCTTTGTAGGTGCTTAACATATCCCAAGTATTCCACTAATGTGAACCCAGGTGCACACAGTGAAGTAATTAGTACTCAATATGGAGGACAGCTGGCATCTGAACTAAGAACTGCTTTTTTTTTTGAGACAGGGTTTCTCTGTATAGCCCTAGCTGTCCTGGAACTCACTCTGTAGATCAGGCAGGCCTCGAACTTAGAAATCCGCCTGCCTCTGCCTCCCGAGTGCTGGGATTAAAGGTGTGCACCACCAAGCCCAGCACAAGAACTGCTTTTTAAAAGTACTGTCTGATATATTGTATACTCTTTTCTCCCTAGCAGGCTATCAGTGACAAATTCAGATCATACTTTTAAAATTAATGAATTAATCAAGTTCTGTGTGTATAGTTGTTTTGCCTACATGTTAGTCAGTGTCTGATGCCCTCAGAGGTCAGAAGAGTAGCTGGATCCCCTAAAACTGGAGTTACAGATGCCTGTGAGCCATCATGTGAATGCTGGGTATCGAACCTGAGTCCTCTGGAAGAGAGCAGCCTCAATAAGTACTCTTAACTTCTAAGCCACGTCACAAGCCCCAATCACATTCCTTAAATGGAGGAGTGTATGTGCTCTTCAATAAAGCACAAAAATGCAATCACGACAAGAAGAAGCATCAGTTTATCTCACACTCGGGGAAATGGCCTGTTCTACTTAACTTTTTGACAACCAAAGCCTAACTTTTATAGAACTGTTACCATGTTATCCCTTCCCTCATCTAGAAAACCCTTCTAAAATGAAACCTACACCATTGGTGGTGTGAGGTCGCCATGGTATACAGCAGGTGTCTGCTATAAGAGTTGACACGGTAGTCGGCTCCTTTCCAGGCTCCTTTTGCTGTGGTTCTCATCTGTGTTGGTAAACACCTCATTTGCAAGAGCCTGCTATCTTTACACTATGCCAAGAGTCTACACACTCCAGGCAAGCCCTCCATCTCTGAGTCACATCCTGAGCCTTATACTTTTTTTCTCCTTTCTTCTCTGCAAATTTTTTCCATTTTTTTTGTGTGTGCATGTGAGTGTAATATATTTTAGAGTGTAAGGATCTCTTACAGCAATTCATCAAGAGCAAAGAGCTTGTGCTTGCTTCAGTGCTATAATTCCCAGTGCTGGAGTTTATGTCGACAAGGCTCATTTCCATATTTACTATATGATTTTAATCTGATTGGAACTGGTTAAGTAAAATTAAATGAGAGAAATTTTCTAAAAATTATCTTCAGTGATCATACAGCATAGTAACATTTTACATTTTTTTTCTGGAAAAAAATCAGGAATTTTTAATAATCTTTAAAACAAAACAGTAGACAAAGTCATAGCTCAGACAGGAAAAAGAGAGTTCTCAGCAGTGCACCTGAGACCCAACTGCTGCTGCCTTCATAGATCTCTTACCACTGGCTTCCCTGGGAATGCAGCAGTCTGTTTCCCTGTAACCTTTCTGGCCACTCCTGCAATTTTCCCTCTTAACTCCTCTGAATTTTTCCTTATTTTATTTATTCTGATCTAATTCATTTCCTTGCCTCAACCTTTTCTTTTCCATGGGTACTCCTAAATCCTTATATGTGGCTGCTCTCTCAAGTGCACCAAATTCTATGGTTTTAGCTGCCTGTTAGACATTTACATTAAGATATGCTGGTACTACCACATATACATAATACATCAATCGATACATACATTCAGCAAATATTTATGTCTTAGGCACTGGACTAGATGGTGAGAATAAAACAAAGAATACTAAAACGTACACAGCCTGGGCCATCAGGCACTTTCCCCTCATCCACTGCAGACCAATGGGATAGAAGATGCACACCCCCTCTGTTCCAACCTCAATTACTGCCCTTCCTACGGAGAGCTTCTATTTCTAGCACAAGCTTCTGAAGCATTGTTGAATTCTCTTCACTCTCTGAAGTCACTTTAGAAAATATGTATTGTGTTTATGTAAGCACGTGCACTAGGTGTGTTGTGTTGTGAGTGTGGAAACACAGGCGCATGTGTGTCCTGCGTGGATGCAGAGGTCAGAGGGCAATGGTTGAGAACTGGCACTTCCTATCCTGAGTTCCTGGGACGGAACTTAGGCGAATGCTTTGACCTACTGCCCCTTAATTAACTCACTTTTCAGATGAAGATATTAGTCAATTTTCATGCGCCTCTGGTCCTCAGCCTGCTTTGGCCAGAAGGACTCATGCTTTCTCTGAGACACCAAGCGCAGTTACTATTCACGCATGTCGGAAACCGCCCGAGAGACCAAGGGCTCGATCTTATTTTTGAACACAAATCTAATTTGATAACTAAGAGCTGGGTAGTTTAAACTGCAATGTTAAGTTATTCTTAACTACTTCTCTTAAAATTTAAGTATTAGTGAAACATAAAAATGACTGCTACTTGCCGGGAGGTGGTGGCGCACGCCTTTAATCCCAGAACTTGGGAGGCAGAGAGGCAGAGGCAGAGAGGCAGAGGCAGAGGCAGAGGCAGAGAGGCAGAGAGGCAGAGAGGCAGAGGCAGAGAGGCAGAGAGGCAGAGAGGCAGAGAGGCAGAGGCAGAGGCAGAGGCAGAGGCAGGCGGATTTCTGAGTTTGAGGCCAGCCTGGTGAGTGAGTTCCAGGTCATCCAGAGTTATACAGAGAAACCCTGTCTCGGAAAAAAAAAAAAAAAAAAGACTGCTACTGGCCAGGTGTGCTGATTCGTGTTTGTCTTCCCAGTGTTTAGGAGAGGCTGAAGCAGGAGGCTCCCAAGCTTGGGCTAGGGCAGACATTCTGTCTTAACAGCAAAAATAGAAGAAAGAACAAAAACAAAAACAAACACCACAGAACAAACACAACCCTCACAAATGTTTCTTAAAAAAGACTTAGCAACACAAAAAGCACAGAAAAATTTTAAATTGCTGGAAAATAGTAAAACTCAAATATATATGCAGTTTAGAAATAAAGGAAACAGTTCTGACCCAATGTTTACATATTTACCTTTATATACGCTGTATTTCCAATACAAATGTGATCAAATGGCTGCTTGTTATGGCCCTTAACTCCAAAAGTTAGAGTTCCAGAAAGACTAATTTCCATTGATTTGGGGAACTTCTGGCCTAAAACCACACATGTACCAATCAGTTATTCTAAAACGAAAAGTTCTACTGGAAATGAGGAAAAATCAATCAATAAAACCATACTCACCGATAACCCAGACCAGTAAGCTTTTTTCTCGAAAAACCTCAAGTTGACCAAAACTAGCTTTGTATTCCAAATGGGTAATTGGACCTCTTTAAGACAAAACAAAACAAAGTAGAAAAAAAAATTCAGATAAAAGTTTTAAAGAGATGAGTCAAATCTTGTTACTATATTTACATCATAAAAGCAGATCTGTATTCCAATTGTAGAAGAGAATGAATAATAAATACAGATCTTAGAAAACAGCAGAAATCACATAGGCATTTACAGTAACTATATATCTTACATTAGTATTACTAGAGACAATTATAAAGTCATACGGATTCCATTCATATCACATGCATGGGTGTAACATTAAAACTATGACTTTACTATTTAAGTACACTTTGTAAAGAGTTATTCTGCAGACTCCATTTAAAAAGTAGAACAGATCTATGTTATAACTGGCTGATTCGCCAGGCTATTGTTGGCTAAGATTAATTTATATGTAGACTCAGAAAAACCGAGAGGACAGCAGTTATAGTGTGATATCATTTATCGTTACCTGTTGTAAAAAGGTATGTGAGCTTCACAGACTTCAAAATTATTTCTCACACTTTCATGTAGTTTTAAGTTAACTGTTACTTTTAGTTGTACTCCTTCTTCTTTCATGTGGTAAGAACCCAATATTGGTGGGACAGGGACCTGAAAACAGACAATCATTATGTCCAGCTATGGTTTTAGTAGGTGGTGGTGGAGGGTGTTCTACACTGCTTTCACAACAACGGTGGATCTACACTCATCCTGAAGGCCGAGTGTCCTGCCTCTCTGAACAGATATAAGACAGGTACCTTGGCGGGCATGCACACTTGTTCCTCCTCATGTTCTCAGAACTGTGGCACAGCTCGTACTCCACACACACTGTTCTGCACACAGTTCTGGCTGCTCCTTTCCTATGCTGTGACTGTGCTGTTTCTCCTCTTCAACCCCCTCCTCAGGAATGATTGAAGAGGAAACTGTCTGCATGTTGGTATGAGTTTGGTTGTTGCTACTTGGTTTTGGTTTTTGGAGACAGAGTGTCTCTGTGTAGTTTTGGCTGTCCTGGAACTTGATTTGTAGTTCAGGCTGGCCTTGAACTCAGAGACTCTCCTGCCTCTGCTTCCTGAGGGCTGGGATTAAAAGCTTTTGTCACTTATTTGTGCTCTTGAAGCAAGACACAGGGAGGTTCTCCCTGATGTGTGGGTCCTAGGGCTGTAAGAGCATGTACAATCAGAGAAACTCAACAGAAGACAGAGGCAGAGAAGAGACAGGAGAGACTGTCAGACAAGGAGGATTTAACTTTGGTTCTAATTCTCAGGTAGCCTAGATCTAGTTCTTCTCTTAAATGATATGAGAATCCCTGTTGGCCTCTCAAAAATCAATGACTTCTAGTCAATCTACCTTGAACAAGATTTCCTAATGTGCTGGTTGACAATGAGGACAAGAGACAAATGACAAAATACAGTAGGAACCGTGTCAGGCTTTAGGAACCTGGAGGATCTGCCTTCCCACCCAGGCTTTGCCACTCACAGTCAGAGGATTCTGTGCAGGTCATTCAGCTTCTCTAAGATGTTCCTCATATAAAACAGAGATAACATCTACTTTAAGATTTATTGAAATTACTAGAAAAAGACACACAAAGTGCCTAGGACAGTGTCTGACATACTACACTTATAAGTACAATTAATAACTACTACTAAGATTATATATTTATTTAGCTAAGAATGCCTGGGATTTGAATTATTTCGTGTTTATATTTAAAACCTGTAATCTCATATTCCTAGTTAAAGATTAAAAAGAAAAACCTCACTGACTTTGAAAATTAATGGCATTAGAGGCATCAGAGATAAGAGCCTATTCAAAGAACTGAACTTGTATATCCTTTACCACTCTGTCTTATAAATTACTCAGGAAAACTTCTTGTCTGAGACCTTTTAAAAACCTACCAATAATGGCTCAACTTTTCCAAAACGATTTACCTGAGAAGTGTAGTGGCATAAGTTGAAGGACTCTAAAGGCGGAGTGAATGGAAATTTATACGGCCCACTAAATGCAGAATCGTCCATGGTGTCAATGCTACTAGAAGTCAGAATGGCAGAATCCAGAGAAGTCACACAGGGATGAACAATAATATCCTGAAGTGGAGACCCATTGGTGGGGAGATTCAAGCTGATGGTAACAGCTGGCATGACCCCTTCCAAGTCACACTGTAACACAAGAAACAAGGATGACCAAGACCTGAAAGCAATGCAGCGTCTCTGGGGCTTTTCTCAATTCAAATCATTTCTCCTAACTTAACTCCTCTCTCTAGGCATTATTCTCTTAACTCTGTCTTCTGATTAACAATCTGATACCCTGTTAACCAAGCCAGTGGTCAGAGAGCCTCACAGACCCCTCCGCTCCATTTTTAGCTCCCATAGAAGCTAGTTTAGGTTCAGTGGTCTCTCAGGCCCCCTTTGCAACCTTATTTACATAGGCCCTCTTACAGCTCTGTAGCTCTATCTAGATTTGCTTTCTTCTAGTTCATCCTATCTTCATCAATACCAAACACATTGATGAATCGTAATTCAACTTTTGTTATATTGAATCTGGGTTCAGATAATTCAGTGGTTCCTTTCAAGCCTTTTAGTGTTTGGCTCCCATCTAACTTGTCTTCTACCTCTTGACTTAAATGTTACAAATAAAAATCCTGCATTTTTTCCTGACTAAATCATACTATTTTGTACCTCCATATACACCTTAACTCCTGCCAGTCCTTGCAGGTATATTTTTCCCCCATATAGTATTTAGCTTAGTCTGGTTTGATAGCTTTGTGGGTAAAGGCACTTGTAGCCAAGCTTGGGAGTCTGAGTTTGATTCCCAGACCCACCTGATAGGAGAGAACCAACTGTTCCAAGTTGTCCTGTTCTGCAAATGCGCACTGTGGTACTGTGCACCCACACTCACCAAACAAAGGTGTAAAAGAAAGCCTTGCACTCTTCACACCTAGCTCATTTTGTGACATGTAAGCCTTACATACATTGTGCTGCTTTACTGAGAGTATACTTTTGCATGTAGACACTTCCCTGTGTGAGTTGGGTAAGCATGCAGGATTTCATTATCCTTGGGAGGTCAGGGAAGGCAGGTGAGACAGCTCCAAAGGTCTTTCCATGAGCTCCTGTTATGGCCCTCACCTTAAGTTCCTGTTTTGAGGTTCAACAGGCTGAGATGGCAGGTCTCAGACTTGTCTGAGAACTTTGGTTTCTCTACCTATACCAGGCTCCAGAATGACGCATAGAGTGACTTGTTTCCGAAACCAGAAGAAGAGACTTTCCCCAGCTTCTCTGCTACTTGAGGTTTACTATCTCTACTTCATAAATTACACCAGCAAATCTTACTTGTGTGTGTATAAATGCGGGTACACGGACAAGGGTATAGTCGTGGTCTTCCTTTGTACCTTAATTCCAGCTTGACATTGATTTCCTAGTTTACCTTTAATTGTTTATGTGTTCTGTGTGTAGGTATGTGCAGTGAGTACAGAGTCTGCGGAAGGGACCAGAAGACAATGGATCCCCTGGAGCTGGAGTTACAAGCAGTTAGTTGTGAGCTGCCTGGTATGGGTACTGAGAACCCAACTTGGGTTTTCTGTAAGAGCAGCAAGCACTCTTATTCATTGATCCACCTCTTCAGACCTGATTTACTTTGTAAAGTACTAGATCCAATTAGCCAACTGATCCATAAAAGTGGCATTGTTTGTTTGACTAGATACAAGGTATTTAACAGTAGGACTCAGCAGGGAAATGCTGAGGTCTGGATGCTATACAGTCCTCACCATGCACCGACTTCATAACTGTTTATGCTTCTGTTTGCTTCCATTTTTAAAAAAATATTTATTATAAACACAGCATTCTGCACACACACACACACACCACATCTGCATGTCAGAAGAGGGCACCAGATCTCACTATAGATGGTTGTGAGTCACCATGTGGTTGCTGGGAATTGAACTCAGGACCTCTGGAAGAGTGGTCAGTGCTCTCAGCCTCTGAGCCACCTCTCCAGCCCTTTGCTTCCCTCTTGCAGCTTCTGTGTTTCTTCATAAATGCACTGCTAAGCATAGGGGATCCTAAAAAGGTTTGCAGTGTATACCCTTTTCTACTTTCTTATTTTTCCGCAATATTAATATAAAAATCCTTCACTTTGTCATGTTTTAAATGTCTTTTTATTTTTATGGTATGTGTGTTTGCCTGAGTTTATTTATATACATCACATGCGTCTACCCAGAGGTCAGAAGAGGTGTCAGATCCCCCAGAACTGAAACTACAGACAGTTGTGAGCCACTATTTGGGTGCTGGGAATCAAACCCTGGTCCTCTGCAGGAACAAGTGCTCTTCACCACTAAGTCATCTCATTTTGTAAAGTCTGATGTACAGTTTAACAAGTATGAATTCATTAGTGGTTCTGCTTCACATTGAAGCACTTCAACAGTACTGAACTGTGCTAGGGTATGAGTAGTAGTTTAGGATAGCCGTTTTTTTTTTCTTCTTGTGACAATCAGAAAAATATGAAAGTTCAAATTTGAAAGTTAAAATGACAACTATTCTTATTAGAATTTAAAAATATGTGCTATGTTTGTATATTTGTAAGAATTTAGGCTTGCTTTTGCTATTTATGGAGAGATTAAAATATACAAATATTTAATAGTAAAGGTTATTAAAATTTAATACATTGTAAATGTATCATTCACAATGAGATTTAAAAAAGAGGATACCACTATACAAACTTCCAATAAATTTTCCAATATCTAGTTACTTAAAAACCACAAATACAGGATTAGGACAGCCAAACTAGACAAAATTTATGTACTCTTTTTAAAAACAGTTTGGCATATGCAAATCTGGACCTCAGAATTAGGAACTGTAAGAGCAGAAGGCACAGGAAAGGTTATCTTATTTTAAAATGATAAAAGATTTGCAAAATTATGTGACTTTATAAGGCCACAGAACACTTAGTGGCAAAGGTCAACACCAGAGAAACATTTAGTGTTAGGTTGCAGTATACTGCATTCTCCCTCCCCAGTTTACAACATTTTTTAGAAAGTTACATAGATTTATTTTAGTGTGTGTGAGTATGTATGCATGTATGGATGTGTATAAGCATGTGTGCTACAGCAGTGGAGGTCAGAGGATAACTTGTGAGAGTCAGTCCTCTCACCATGTGGACAGGCTTGGGGTAAGGAAGTGCCTTTACTGGCTCAGCCATCTTACCAGTCCCTCCTCCTTTATTTAGGAAAGATTTCTATTTTGGTAATCTGAGCCAGCACTAAGGATAAGACTCACCCACATGTCCCACAAAAACAAAAATAAACAAACAAAAAACCCCTAGGGTCACCTTATCAGTAAGGAGAAAGATGTAAACATCATGTTAATCACAACACACCCAGAATGAAAAAAATCATGTAACATACAGAGGACTTTGATTTCTGATCATTATTGAACCTGAAATCAATCATTGTTATCTGTATTGAAGTTTCTAATTGTTTTCTTACATTTTCTAAGTTTACTGTTGAGTTACTTAAATAAAACAAGAACCCTTCTTGGTATTTGATGTAAAGTCAGAGGACTTGTTCAACTTCATCTCCTAGAAAAATGGAAGCTAGATAATTTCAATATTTATTCACAAGTTCTCTAAAACAACTCTTTTTTAATAGTGGACCTGATTCTCTATCTTTTCAGTGTGACCAGACTTAGAGTGATTGGCTTTTACATCTAAAAAAACAGAACATAGTAGAAATGATGCCATGTAGCTTTGAATCAATCTCAATCTCTCTCTTACTTACACACACACACACACACACACACACACACACAAGCACATACTATTGGATCTGAAAGAAGCTAGTCACCAAGTTGTCAGGACACTTAAGCAGCCAGTAAAGACATCACTAGAAGCGGAACTGAGGCTCCTCCCATCAGTCAGCACTGACTTGCCACCCAGTGAGTGAGTCCCGTTGCAAGCCAGCCGATATTCCAGCCCCAGCCAGCTCTTCAGATGGCAATGGCTGGAATCAACATGTTGACTATGGGCTCATGAGATTCTACAATGGTGGTTCCAGCTAAGCTGCTCCTAAAGTTCTAACCCACAGAACTAGGAAGATAATGTCTATTTTAGAGCAATGGGGATGATTCATTACATTATAGTCATTAAATAAACAATTTGTAAGAAATATAGAAAGGTAACATAAAATTTCATGGCTGTTGCTAAGGATAACAAGCATATCATTTAAAAATGCAAAGTGCAAGTTGCAAAACTGACTGTTCTTCCGTGTTAAATGGTATGACAAAGCAAATCCTGGAGAAAACCTCACCTTGCAAGCAACTGTTCCGACAACTTGCCATGTGTCTGCTATATCTTGTTTACCATATTGCATGCATTTTACTTTTTCAGTGATAGAAATAGAAATCTGTGCTTTTCCTTTGTATGCTCCAACTTTCCAGGCTGGCTGTTTTTGCGGCTGAGTCACAGATACGCAATTAATGCTATTCAGTGAATTCTGCAAGTTAGCATCCAATAAAGTACCCAAAGGACAAGCCTGTAGAAGCAAGTCAGGCAACTGACTCAGTTTTGTGTGTAGGTCAGTGTCATTTTTCTGACTTGAGTAAAGAAAATCCTGTATCCCCAACAGCAGTTCCAAGCCTTGTGAGACCCCACTAATGCTAATTAAAGGTGGGCGAGGGGACAGAGCTTGTTCAACTAATGGAACACTTGCATATATCATGCTATTCCTCAGGAAGGCAACGACTGGCCAGAGCTCTTCACCTCCTACTGAAAGCCCATAGATGGATGTTTTATTGATGTATGAACAGCCATCACGTCTCTCCACGAAGTCCTTATCATCATCCAATAGTCTAAGTTGAAAGAGCAATGCTTTAAGAAAGGGACCATCTTCAGGTACAGGAACATAATTCATTCCATTGAAGATTTTGGCTCGCTTTTCAACAGTTGGATATCGTCTGCATTAGGGGAACAAAAACATTACAAATTATTCTTTCAAGTAAAATCTTTCAAGAATTAAGATTTTAAAACACAAAGCAAACAGTCATGACAGCAAGACATAAAGCAACAAATAAATAATACACACTACCAAAGAAAATAACCCTGAACCATTAAACCTGCTCCCTTCTGACTGGAGCCAATTACTTCATGTTTAGTATCTCGAAGGATAAAATGTATTACATACTGCTGAAAATTACTGGCTCAATTTATTTAGTTTTTTTTTCAATAGGTGGAGCACATGATTCTAACTCAAAACCTTTGTTTTTCAGACACTCAGATTCCTTCTTGGTTGAAGTCATGGTTAATCATGATTGTCAACCTGATGGTTTGTAGGGAACCAGATTTAGTCTGTAGGGAACCAAATCTCTGGGTATGTCTGTGGGGCTTTCTGGATTAGGTTGAGGTTGGAACAAACTAGAAAGAGAGAATGGGGCAGTAGCAGTTATTGCTCTCTGGTTCCTTGACTGCAGAAGCAATGAGTCAGCTGCTGCCTCAGGCTCCTGGACTGTGACTTTATCCTAAGAGTAGGTACTCTTAAACTCTGAGTCAAGGTTAAATCCTTTCTTAAGCTTTTTTTTTT
>LR749870.1:718458-779708 GCA_902729485.2 Mus minutoides | reverse complement strand
TGTGTAAATATACAATGAATAATATATTTATTCTATCAGTTCTGTTCCTCTAGAGAACTCTGACTTTTCTTATTTGTAAAACAAATGGAAGGTCAAGGGATATATCTCAGTGGAAGAGTATGTATTTGGCGTTCATGAAACATTGGGTTCAATTTCCACCATAAAAACAAATAAAAGCCTAGCAAATGGATAGTAATGACTATGTAATTTTAAAAATAATGTTTATAACAAAATTATTTAAGATATAAAAAGGCAAATAATCTTAATACAACAATCTTGATTATAAGTCAAGATAAATTTTTCCTCTAATAAGATGCTAATATTTGATAATAATTAAAAATACTATAATGATTAGATTCTTATGTATTTTTCTGATTAAATAGGGGAAAATTTGCTAGTATACCATTAGTTCCCTCTTATTTTTCTAGTTACCTGGAGGATAAAATTCTTAAGCATAAAACCCTCATGGTTGAATATAAAAAAAATAAATTAATCTGGGATCTTAAACAATGTCTCAATGTGTTTAATAAACATTTCGTTGGAAGACTTAATCTGCCATTTCACACTAATCTAGGTTTTGTTTCAAGACAGGATTCAAGCCTTAAGTATCCCTATAGCTATGGGGTATAATACCAACCTGAGCTGTACTTAAGCTGATACTATCATCAAGATTATTGTAGTAAGATCATCTGCCTTCTTGTATCTTAAATGACAGCCACTACTCTTTGGTGTGTATATAGAGAATATGCAGTAGTGTGGCTGTTTTGTTACAGAAGATTTGATGATTGTACATACCAATTGTTAGCAAAATATAAAAGCTTAATTAGATACTGTTTTGCCAGATGCAGTAGCTGTGTCCTGAAGAGATGCAGTTTAGGTGTGCCTCTAAAAGCCTCCATAGATAAGATGCTAAATTATGGAGAGTTCTTGCCTATTTTAAGGCAAGTTGCTTGGGTGAGGTCTTGTGTTCCTTGCTCTATGACTTCAGGAAGTCATAAGTCTACACTTGAGTTACCCTAAAGGTGAAATGGCTCTGCCCCTACTGACTTGACTCGGAGGCCCCCACCCAACCCATTTTGGTGACATGGTTCAGCCTACCAAAGGTGTAGAGGAGGAGCCAGAGGCTTCTTTTATAAGTGACTGGACTTTGATAGTGTTCTCTCTCTCTCTCTCTCTCCCCCTCCCTCTCCATCTCCCAGCTTTGAAGAGATAGTGATTTTTCTTCTCTTTGGGCTTGCAGGTACAACAGAGAAGCAGCTGGCAGGACCCATGTAAAGCAGAATTCTAGGAAAGAGAGCTAAAGAGATCTCTTGGGTTTAGAAAGCTCAAGAGTAAGGTCGACTAGCAGTATGATGCAGATCTCTAAAAAGCTACCAGTTTAGTTGTAAGGATCAGGCCTGTAAATAGATATTTTGTATATAGTTAAGAAAATAAAGTTACCTCCCTGAGCTAGCAGGTTTTTATCTCAGTTTAGGCCTCCTGCCTCTTGTGTCTTTATTGGCTTTAATTAGATCATTTCAATGGTTACATTGTTTGCTCTGTGTTTAGAGTAGCTGTGGTAGTTTGAGCTCCCTGGAGACAGTCTGTCCTGTCTGAAGTCTGATCAAGACACAGACTTCTCAGCTCCTTCTCTAGCACTGTGTCTGCCCTGCTTCCTGTTAATGAACTGAACTTCTGAAACTGTAAGCCAGCCCCAGTTAAATGTTGTCCCGTGGTCATAGTGTCTGTTCACAGCAATGAAATTGTGGCTAAGATAGAAGTTATTAGCTAGCGGAGATCCTGACACGAACCTCTTAAAGCCTTCTCCTCAAACATCTACTACCATACAACTGGTGAACCACTGACTCAGGTGAGTTTGGGTGGTTGGGGTGTTTTCTTGTCAGTCATCCATGCTCCCTTAAGTAACCCCAGTAAACACACTGGTTTGCCAAGCTCAACTTGAATAGATTCCTTTGGTCTGTTGCTATCCTTTAGAGCTAAGGTTATCACACAATTCTTTATATCTTTTTCTAAAAGGTGTTAATTCATATCTGTTAGACTTAACATCAGCTCCAAGGGGTCAGAGTCTGAAAATGTAGCACTTCACAAAACTAGGAATTCATTCAATACAGAATTAAAGTGACACAGAGATTAATTATGTGACACCCCCCCCCCCCCCGTAACTTGCTACCTCCATAGAGAGTTCACTCCATAGTGAACTCACCTAAACATATCTGAATGTGTCTTCTAAAGTATATAATATGCACAACTGGGAAAGCATTCTGAAAACTAATATGACTTTTCAAATATTTTTATCATTTTTCAATTATGTGTATATATGTGGAAGGCTGGGGCTGAGTATGTGCATTTAGGTACAGATGGCTTTGGAGTCTAGAAAAGGATGCTGGTTTTAATAGGGAGGGCTACAGTTAGTGGTGACTGGTGAGCTGTCCCCCACGGGGCTGGGAATGACATGTTCTCAATTACCGAGCATCACTTCAGTCCTGCATGGCTTCGTCAGAGAACTTACTTTTTCAATTAAAAAAAAAAGTCTCACTTCTTTTACAATGTTAAGATACAAATACATGCACATAAAACCTGAACACTGGCACAAAAAAGAAAGTAACAGAACAGAGACAGATCAATGTTTATATGAAGAAATATAGCAAACATCAATACTGAGTCAATAAAGGAGAGAGAGAGTTTACATATGTCTTAGTCAGGGTTTCTATTCCTGTACAAACCTCATGACCAAGAAGCAAGTTGGGGAGGAAAGGGCTTATTTAGCTTACACTTCCATACAGCTGTTCATCACCAAGGAAGTCAGCACTGGAACTCAAGCAGGTCAGGAAGCAGGAGCTGATGCAGAAGCCATGGAGGGATGGCTTGCTTCCCCTGGCTTGCTCAGCCTGCTCTCTTATAGAACCCAAGACTACCAGCCCAGAGATGGTCCCACCCACAAGGGGCCTTTCCCCCTTGATCACTAATTGAGAAAATGCCTTACAGCTGGATCTCATGGAGGCATTTCCTCAACTGAAGCTCCTTTCTCTGTGATAACTCTAGCTGTGTCAAGTTGACACAAAACTAGCCAGTACACATAATGATGTTAGGAAAACTCAAATAATATTAAAAAAAGGTGAAATTCCTACTTAATACCATATTCAAAGATGGACTCCAAATGGACTTAAATATAACAGATAAAATTATTCAGAATGGATAAAATGGTATCTTTGGAAAGGGTAATTCACAGAAAAGGTATTCCAAGAGTCTAATGAATTTTGTTACAGAAAGGTATAGAAATAGAAATTAGATCTCTTTTATTGGTATAATTAGAATACGAGTCAAGGAAATACAAAAATTCACTGATTTCTTTTTTTAAAGTTTTTATTTATTTTATGTATATGAATACACTATAGTTGTCTTCAGACACACCAGAAGAGGGCATCAGATCCCATTACAGATGGTTTTGAGCCGCCATGTGGTTGCTGGAAATTGAACTCAGGACCTCTGGAAGAGCAGTTAGTGCTCTTAACCACTGAGCCATCTCTCTAGCCCAATTCACTGAAATGATTGTGTTCGCATTCAGGCAAACTATTTGTCAGTCTTTTGTTAAATCATTTTCTAAGGCCCTGTTTGAGGATGTTTACTAGATAGCACTTTTCTGAATGGTAGAGGCAGCTTGGACCCCAATACTAAGGAATGTAAATAAAGAAAACCATATATTCATACAGTTTAAGTATCGAGACCTGCATTATCCAGTATGGTAGACACCAGGTACATGTGCTATTTAAACTTAAGCAAAACTAACAACTAATGTGAGTCATGGTGGTTTCATTCCTTTAATTCCAGCATTTGGAAAGCAGAAGCAGGAGGGTATCTATGAGTTTGTGGCTAGCTCGGTCTACACAGTGAATTCCAGGTATGTCAGTGGTACACTGTGAGGCTCTGTCTGAAAACCACAGCAACAAAAACCTAATAACTGAGTTCCTCAGTTACACTGCTCACATGCTTACTGGTTTACATTGGAAGAGATTTAAAATTGGTCCCCTTTCTTCTATGCAGGAAGTTATATTGTGCATTGTTGATTTCCAAGATCACACAACTACTCACTAACACAGAGGCTTCTTAGAAATACTGCCCAGAACAGGTAACAACCTTAAGAACTGACAAATGGGATCGCATGAAATCAAACCAGTTCTGCAAAGCAAATAAAACTACAAGCAAAGTGGAGAGACAGCCTATAGACTGGGGGGGGGGGGGACTTAGCCAGCTATACTTTATAAAGGGGTTAATATCTACTATAAAGAACTGCAAAGTCCTCTCCATAGAATTATCTTGGTAAGATATGGCAAATTCTAAAGGTGGGACCAAATCACTTTTGTCACCTGGATAAAAAGGTGACTGTAATTTAATTTTTCATACTTCTATTTTGCTCACTCACTGGAAGCTGCAAACTATAACGATTTTTAGCAATCATTTTTGTACCAAACTTAAACAGATGGAATTAATTTTAAAGATA
The DNA here is from genome assembly GCA_902729485.2 of Mus minutoides. Taxonomy (NCBI): domain Eukaryota; kingdom Metazoa; phylum Chordata; class Mammalia; order Rodentia; family Muridae; genus Mus; species Mus minutoides. Next base: position 775,210 of record LR749870.1, on the reverse strand, counting down.
CAATTGTATAGCCCGGTGCCATGGCCCACACCTTTAATCCCAGCACTCTGGAGGTATTTGTAAATTCAAGGCCAGCCTGGTCTACATATCAAGTTCTAGGACAGCCAGGTGTACATGAATCCTGTCTCCAATAAATAAATAAATAAATAAATAAATAAATAAATAAATAAATAAATAAATAAGATACAATAGCAGTAATACTAGAAAATATCTAGCAACATGAATCAAGCAACTCATTCCTTACAACAAAGTGAGATAAACGTAGAAAGCTTAACTTGCCCAAAGGCACCCTGCTAGCTGTTCCTGGGGCAGCTGAGAGTCAGTGCACCACAAAAACCATGATGGATCCATCCTTGGACCCATCATGCCTGAGACTTGCAATTACCTGGAGAATCTGACGGTGCCACCAAGTGGAGTTCCTGGTTCGTGACGTATGAGCCACACTGCCCGCAGGGCCATGGTTAAGCCTCCCAAATATCAGAGCAGTTCAGAAACTAAGGTCGCCATCCAGCCAGAGTAGACCCCACCTTCTGGATGGGATCTACCAGGCAACGTCCGGGTTCTCCCCGAGCCGCAAGAGCTCACCGGAGATGCTCGCTCTTCCGGGTGAGGTGACTCAAGTCTCCCGGTCCCTCCAGGAGGTTAAAACACTACTCAGAAGGTCTTAAGAACCTACACCCGGAATCTCAAGGCACTGGAATACTATTCTCGCCCACTTCCGGGACGGCGGCCCGCGAGGCTCAAGACGCGACACCCTGTCGCAAACGAGCGCCTCCGCGGCCGGCCCGCCGCTGGCTCCTTTCGCCCGCCCCGAGAAGTCGGCCGGGCGCGCGCAGCCCCACTTCCGGCGTGCGAGGCGGTGACAATGGGAGCGGCGCGGGCGGCGCCGGGAGGCAGCTGACAGGCGTCTGCGGCTCCGCTTCATGGCTGCTCTCCCTCTCTGCCTTCGCTGTGTGAGGACTGGGGTTAGCCCGCAGCGGTGCGCAGCCCGGGCCGGAGGCGGTAGGCCGAGCTGGGACTGGTGAACGGCGCCGCTGAGGCGCAGCATGTGAAGCGGAGACGGCCTCGAGCACGGGGCGAGCCTCTCAGCCGGCCGGCATGGCCACGACGGCTGAGCTCTTCGAGGTGGGTCCCGGGGCTCCGCGGGCGGCGGCGGGGGAGGGGCGGGTGTCGGTGGGACGCTGGGCCGGCTCGGGTGGCAGGGCGGCCCGACGTCCTGGAGACCGAACGGCCAGTGGGCAGGGCTGCCTCCGGAGCCCAGGGCCGGGGAGCCGGGTCTTGCTGTGCGGATCCTCGCGACGGTGATACGGGGGGCATCTGAATGGAGACTCTGAGGGGCTCCTCCTGGCCGAGGTTCCGACAAGCTTAGAAGCGGCCCTGGGGTGCCTGCCGGCTTACCTTACAGTCGAAAAGGCTGGGAGGATTCTTTTAAGGACAATAAAGGCCTACTTAGCCTTAGCATCTTACTGCCTTTAATTGCTGTGGAACCATCCCACTGCTAGTTAAAGGATCCTTGGGCTGTGAGAAGCTGTGGGGGCGTTCAGGTGCATTTTCTTGAGTGTTTTAATATTTAAACTTGACAGTTGGATTTTGTGGCATGTCAGTGTCAGAAGCGGTGAGGTTTGAGATAATGGAATGGGGTTACAAGACAATGAAACAGTATCTTCTTGTGTGGGAAAAAAAATAGAAGTAGTCATGTGAAGAAAAATGAGGAATACACCCTCTCCCCCTTTGGGGCGTGATTACTTCATAGCAGCAGAAGTGTAAGTTGTAGAACACCGCAGTTCACAGTTAAGAATGTCACCATAGGTGAAAATTGTATCTGTTTGGTTTGAGCATCAGCGCGTTCTGTGGCTTGAATTTTAAATGCCATTGTTTCCATTAAAAAAAAAAAAAGCTAACTTTTCAGTTACTCTTTTTTGTTACTGAACGTTGACTTGCAGTCATCCCTAGCATAGATACTGCATTTGTTCAGAGAAATAGCATGCCTAAATTGTAAGTTGTAATGAAAGTGATTTGATTACAAGGTTATAATTACACCTAGGAAAAATTTATTGCTGTTCCTCAGTTGTAAATATCTGGAGAGATATAACATTTGCTTCACCAATCATAAAATTCTGCTATCTGCTCATGTACACCAGGCCAAGGAAACAAGTCTTAATACCCTGAACATTTACTATGTATCCTTGGTCAAGATACGAGGTAATTCTGTAATTTCTTGTTTCAATTTTTACATCTTATAGGCTTTGGGATCTTTAAATAATATATTTCATGACAAGCTACTTATTAACAGAAAAACAGTATATTCTCCTACTGTTACAATGAATTCTCTTTAACATTCACAATTTCCTCTTGGATTGTATTATATTTTCTTCTTTAAAGGTATGACCAAGATGTCTTCAGTAACTTATTTGAAAATGTGTTTTCTTTCTCAGGGATGAAGAAAGTGGGGGAGGGGTGAAGAAATTCGTATTTTTTCTCTAAGTCTTGACATTTAGTGGAGTTGTTAAAGTTGTTTAGCTTAGTGACAGCAGTTCTGTAGGAGAGAAAGCCAATGATGATACAGTGATCAGAAGATTCGTAGAACACACAGGCATATTGATAGGTCTCATAACTGGAGTGATCCCAACTCTGTCATTTGTAGTTGTTTCATCAAAATTAGAAACATGGTAGTAGTTACAATGAAGTAGTACCAGTTATGCATGATTAAGTCTGTCTGTCCTTTCCTGTAAGTCTAACCCTGCAATAGGCTCTGCTTGTGAATAAACCTTCATTCTCCAGGTGAAAAGTTGACTTTTTTATTTTACTATAGAAAGGGGAGAAGGAAAAAGGCCCTCAGTGTCTGCTGCCATTTCCTGCCGCTACTGCTACAAATGTGGGTCGCAGATTAAGGCAGGCCATGTCTTTCTCTCCTACTTCCCATTCTAAGTCACAGCTGGGGGCAGGGGAAACAGGGCAGGATGTAGTCAAGGATATTTTGTTTTTATGCATCCTGGTTTTCATGTACTTCTAAATAGAATTGGACTTCCATTTTCCACATTAGAGAAATTAAGTGGAAAGAAAGTTGAGCTTTGAATCTATGAAATTTCATTGCTAACTCTGCTTTTTATAAAATCTTATTACTGGCTTGGTGACTCATCCTTTTTTAACAGACAACTTCTGACAATAAAATCAAGCTGTAAATCTTTCTTCAGTTGACAGAATGATTTATTAATAGGTGACTCAGTTATTACAATAATGTATATCCTGGAAGTTGCCCAGAATACCTTCTTAGTTTCATTCCTTGCTGACAGGTCTTTCTGAAGGAATCTGTCTGTGGTGTTTTTAAGTAATAAACTCAGGATGGCCTATCTGAACTGAGATTCCTCAGTGGTTTGGATTAATGACATAGTTAGCATATTAAAACATAGCTTGGGTGGTAAATTCTTCTGTTGCTGCCTTTATTGCTCTTTTCTATGTACTACCGAAGATACTCCCTTCTCCTTTGCTGGCTGTCTCCCCTGTCATTCTTTCTGATTCTTCACATTTCTCTTGGCAGGTTACATTCTATAGGAGAGTTCCTTGTTAAAAACTAGGACCAGTTACTCATTCGATAAGTATTTTTGAGTACCTATCAACTTCAAGATAAACTGCTAAAATTAACAGCACTGAATGTCTCATCAGACATGCCACAGAAAAGTCTATTTGTTGGTTAAAAGATCCTGAAGTAAAAAATTATAGTTGGGGTAGACAGATGACGTAACTGATAACATGCTGCAGAGGAAGGTCAGACTCCTTCTCCTGGGGTAATTAGAAAAGTCCCACATACTAATAGTATCCCAAGTTAAGTGGTAATAGATGAGAGTAGAAACTTCAAGCAGGAGGCTAACTCCAGCTTGTAAGGGGAAGGATATTTAAGAAATACTGAGAAGAGGGCAATGTGTGTGTGCGCGCGTCCATTTGTGTGTGAAGAAAGTAGTGGTTCAGGACAAGTGTTTGAGAGGAGAGGAAAATTTGAGGAAGTTTTTTTTTTTTTCTTTTTTTTTTCTTTTTTTCTTCTTTTTTTCGAGACAGGGTTTCTCTATATAGCCCTGGCTGTCCTGGAACTCACTTTGTAGACCAGGCTGGCCTCGAACTCAGAAATCCGCCTGCCTCTGTCTCCCGAGAGCTTTTGTAGATCATGTGTAAAGGAGCTGATGACTTTCCTAGTAGGCTTACGTGAGTCATAAGACGTTAATGTTAGTGTGAAGAAGAATGACTTTCAGTGAGGATTACTGATAGTCTGTCATTGTTACTAATAACTGTTCTTGGCATTTGGCAATTGTTCCAAATTGTCTGTTTTTGATTATTTAACCTAGAAGGTAAAATTCTTAAACTAATTTAATGGAGACAGAAAAATCAGGATTTGGGAAGGCATTTTGGAGAAGAATGGAGAGAATTTGATTACTGAGGAGTTAGTTTATGTGTGTGAAGTTGGGAAGGGAGGTGGTTGATGATACATTAACCACAGCAAAGAAAAGAAATGATATGATAATTATGTGTTAAGAAGAGAAGGAATATGTGTTTGTTTGTTTGTTTTTAAAGTATATGCTAAGCTGGATCTAGTGGGTGGTCTGTAATCTCAGTTACTTTAGAGACCACTGCAGGATTGCTAGTTGAAGACAATATGGGACAACTTAGATTCTTGTCTCAAAATGAAAAGCAGAACAGACTGAGGTTCTAGCTGAGTGCTTGACTAGCTCATAGAGGGGCACTGAGTTAAATACCCAGTGTTGCAAAAAGGAGGGAAAATGTATAGACTAAAGCTAGGGGTTGTAGCACATACCTGTAATCCCAGCCCTGGGAGGAGGGCAGAATTAGGAGTTCAAGATATACTTGGCTAGAGTGAGACCCTTTTTCAAAACCCCCAAAATAAACAAAACTACCCAACTAGTTGTAGCAGTTTTGAAATTATTGCTTTATATGGAGTATAACCTAGGCCTGGGAATGGATGGCACCCCTTAGCTATACGTCTCAGCAGCTGGATGGGGGAGCAAACTACCTATCTTCTCTGTCCCTGCGTTCTCTCATCTGTAGCATGGCTAAGAGAATAATCGTTTCTTCTTCAGAAGAAGGTTATTTTGAAGATGACTTTGTTTCTATCTAGGGGTAGAGAGAATGAAGATTTACCTTAAATTTGACAAACTACTTAGAAGAATACAGTTAAAAGAATGGTAGTGATTATGGAATTGGGGTTGCAGAACAGGAAGAGTGTGAGTTTGAAGGCAGCTTGAGCTACATGGTGAGATGAAGAAGAAGAAGAAGAAGAAGAAGAAGAAGAAGAAGAAGAAGAAGAAGAAGAAGAAGAAGAAGAAGAAAAAAATGAGATTGAGGGTCTCTTATCTTTTCAGAGGAGACTGAAGTCATCCCAGAGAAAGTGGTAGCCAACTACAGTGAGAAAGAACAGAAGTGACTGGAAGGTTATAGTCATGGTGTCTACAAGATTTGTCACCCCCCAACACTCTTCCTCGTGGGTCTGTGCCTTTTCATGAGTTTGAAAGTTGAAAACAGGCATTTATTGGGTGAGAGGAAACACACACATGGCAACAAACACACAGAAAGACGTTTCAGAGCAGAGGCAGACTCAGAAAGCCAAATCTTCTCCAAGATGTTTTAAACTCAGTAATAAAACAAACTTGGAACTGACTTCTCTGATATTCTCATTTCTTGGAATTGAAATCAAGTAAGAGAGACGAAAGAGTTGAGACGAAAGATTTAAAGATCATTCTTGCTTTAAAATTTCAAATCTAATTCTGTGATTCTCTTTAATCATGCAAAAGATACCATTACATTCTTTACTTTTTCTTTGGAACCTGAAATATTAGATATTTTTTCAGAAATAAAGCATATTCTCTCATGGGAAAGAGATTTAAAAAAACCATTTTGAAGTTTGTCTGCCTTTCCGTATTAGTTTGAAATCAATTTTTGTAATCTGAAAAGGATTTTATAGTGCTTTAAAAATAACCAATAATTAATAGAGTTTATTAATTTATAGAAAATAGGACTGGAGAGATGGCTCAGAGGTTAAAGGCACTAACTACTCTTTCAGAGGTCCTGAGTTCAATTCCCAGCAACCACATGGTGGCTCACAACCACTGTAATGGGATCCGATGCCCTCTTCTGGTGTGTCTGAAGAGAGCTACAGAGTACTCACTCACTTACAGTGTTATTGTTGGTTAGGCTCATATTTCTAATATATCTTGTATATTATATATTGTATATTAGATCATACACACACACACACATAATAGAAGGCAAAAAGATGGACGACAGAAAAGAGACTAAAGTAAGCATGTACTATTGGTTAATGGACTCCTACCCTCAAGCTCCTTTATAACTGGAGTGAATCTATTCATGAAGGTAGAGTTTTCGTGATCTAAACACATTCAGTTATACCTAATCCCACAACACTGCTTCATAGGGAATTACATTTCCAACACTTTTTGGGAAACAGTCAAAGCTAGAAGTTGTGTTAACAGGAAGAAGGCATCTTATAGAGTAAGTTACATGACCACAAGTTAGGTAGCTGGAGTGGCGGGAGTTGGAGTTGGCTGAAAGGCTGAAGGGAGTCTGACTATTTGAGGAGACAGAAATCAGGGTGGGTGGTTCAAGATGAGCTCTAAAGCTCACAGAGAATGTGAACTCAATTGGGATTGCTTAGGGAAGTTTCTGAATAAAAGGAAGGAAGCAGTGTTTTAATGATTTCTTGGCAGAAATAAGCATTGCAAATGTAAGGGAAATAGGCAACAGGCAATGGTTGAAATTACAGTTTTGTTGGCCTAAAAGGATACCAAAATACTTGACTGAAATTTTCTATTCTTTCACCTAAATTGTGGGGGAATTACTCTGGTTTCTTTGAGTGTATGGGTCATTTGCACATTATATTGATCTATTTTGGAGGTAGCGGTGTAGGAAAATTAAAGTTGGTTGGATTTGTCTCAGTGGATTTGTATTCTTGATTAAAAGAGATAATTTCCAAGAGATTTTCAGTAGGGATGAGCAGAATTGCTTTGCTTTGTCTTTCAGTTGCTAATGTTTACACAGAAGTCAATTATGTGGAATTAAATATAAGGTGAAAGCACATAGTACTTTGACTTTTGTTGCAGCTTTGCTGAATCAAAAAAAATTTACTATAGCCAAGCAAAAGGTGTAATATAAACCTTTATTATGCTTATGAAATTCTAAAAGGTTGTTTTCTTGTTCATTTTGTTTGTTTTGTGACAAGTCTTTTGGGAGGACATGGCCTGTTCTTTTTCTATAACACCAACCTGGTTTTTTAACTACATGCTTTATATTTCACTCTTATACCTAATGGACATCTATAGTATGATACATGCAGAACAAAACTCTTCTTTCCTTACTCCCTAACCCATCTCCTTCCCTGGTTCCTTCCAACTTGGTAAAAAGTAGCACTGCATTATTGTTCAGACCATAAACATGTAAGAAAATTCTATTTCCCATCTCCTCCTTTCTTTTCACTTCCATCCCTTTAGCAGTATATAAATGTCTCCCTTAAGATTATAAGAAGCCATGTTTCAGCACCCGGGGGGCTTTCTGCCACTTTCATCTCTTGACAGTATTGTTGGTTGCATCCTCTTTTTTTTTCTTTTTTTCTTTTGGATATTTTTTTATTAGATATTTTCTTTATTTACATTTCAAATGTTATCCCCTTTCCTGGTTTCCCCTCCGAAAACTTCTATCTCCTCCACTCTCCCCCTGCTCACCAACCCACCCACTCCCACTTCCTGGTCCTGGCATTCCCCTATACTGGGGCATAGAGCCTTCACAGGACCAAGGGCCTCTCCTCTCATTGATGACCAACTAGGATGTTCTCTGCTACATATGCAGCTGGAGCTATGGGTCCCTCCATGTGTACTCTGGTTGGTGGTTTAGTCCCAGGGAGCTCTGGGGTTACTGGCTAGTTCATATTGTTGTTCTTCCTATGGGGCTGCAAACCCCTTCAGCTCCTTGGGTCCTTTCTTTAGCTTCTCCATTGGGGACCTTATGCTCAGTCCAATGGTTGGCTGAGAGCATCCACTTCTGTATTTGTCAGGCACTGGCAGAGCCTCAGGAGACAGCTATATCAGGCTCCTGTCAGCAAGCACTTGTTGGCATCCACAATAGTGACTGAGTTAGATGACTGTATATGTGATGGATCCCCAGGTGGGGCACTGTCTGGATGACCTTTCCTTCAGTCTCTGCTCCACACTTTGTCTCTTTAACTCCTTCCACAGGTATTTTGTTCCCCCTTCTAAAAAAGACCAAAGTATCCACACTTTGGTCTTCCTTTTTCTTGAGCTTCATGTGGTCTGTGAATTGTATCTTGGGTATTCCTAGCTTCTGGGATAATATCCACTTATCAGTGAGTGTATACCATGTGTGTTCTTTGTAACTGGGTTGCCTAACTCAGGATGATCTTTTCTAGTTCTATCCATTTGCCTAAGAATTTTACAAATTCATTGTTTTTAATAGCTGCGTAGTACTCCATTGTGTAAATGTACTACATTTTTTATATCCATTGCTTTGTTGAGGGACATCTGGGTTCTTTCCAGCTTCTGGCTATTATATTATATTATAAGGCTGCTATGAACATAGTGGAGCATGTGTCCTTATTACATGTTGGAGCATCTTCTACGTATATACCCAGGAGTGGTATTGCTGAGTCCTCAGGGAGTATTATGTTCAATTTTCTGAGGAACCACTGAACTGATTTCCAGAGTGGTTGTACCAGCTTGCAATCCCACTAGCAGTGGAGGAATATTCCTCTTTCTCCACATCCTCACCAGCATCTGCTGTCACCTGAGTTTTTTGTCTTAGCCATTCTGACTGGTATGAGGTAGAATCTTAGGGTTGTTTTGATTTGCATTTCCCTGATGACTATGAATGTTGAACATTTCTTTCCTTCCTGCAAGCCTGTGTGTCAGTATTCCTAAGAGAGTAGTTCTCTCTGGGAGGAATTTGGGTATGGAGAGCTGTGGTACAGGGTCAGCTCTGGGTTGCAGACAGAGACCAAAAGGATTCTGTCCTCAGTTTATCCTTGGTTCCTATGTCCTAATGACTCTGTGAGTGTTCCTCTTGGGCCAGGAATTTGAAGAGAAGTGGTGGTCTTACCTGTGCTTGCAGGTGTGTAGGCAGTCCTCAGAGACCAGCTCTCTCCTGTTGGTTTTTGTGTATGTATCTCTGTGGCACAGGATCAGCTCTGGGCACAGACAGAGACCAGAAGACTCCTGTCCCAGGCAGCCCCTTCGTTCCTGTGTCCTGAGGGTTCTGGATAGGTTCCTCTGAGCAGCAGTGGAGGTCCTACCTGTACTCACAGGCCTGTCCACACTCCTGGGAGGCTTGCTCCCTCCTGGTGCTATTTGAGGATCCAGTTGCATCCTCTTAAAAGCAAATACTGAGACAGTTTATTATGCAGCACATTTATTTGGAGGTACCCTTGCTGTGAAAGAGGTAAGGTGATGAAGTAAAATAGGACATATGGAGAAGTGAACATCTGTGGCTATATGTGATGTTGGTAACACCTGTGTGAGAAGTTACAAAATTAAAATGACCTGTTACTTTGTCTGGTTTTGACCAGACAGATCATGCCTTTGTATGCCTGTCTCAGTCATTGGCATCATGTTACATTAAGATAGGTATGATATTCAGTGAAGTGCCCCTCAGCAGCTGAGGGAATCTCTGAGAACACCACCAGGTAAAAGCTCTTCTACCAGCTCAAGTCCCTTTTTTCAGGGAGAACTGGAGGGCACATCACTTTTCACAATAGGCCACTCTTGTGTTACTAGATTCTATACCATATTCATTGATTAACAGATCCTCCAACAATCTAATTCAGTCTCATGGGGGAAAACTAGAAGATTATTAATAGAATAAATTTCAGGTCTCCCTGTGGTTGGTAGATGGTTTCAAATTGCATCTGAGCCTACATCTTTTCTCTGTGATCATTCTGATTCCAGCTTACTTTTAGATAATACTTTTTACTAGTCTTAGCTTTACTGTCTAAACTAGTTGACATAGTCTTCTTAGGCTATGGTGACATTTATTGATCGAGGGAATTGTTTCTGTAACACATAAGATACTACTAGTCTCTATTCTGGCGTAATAGAACCTCTGCTTGCTTCCTTTTGAGGGCCACAGTGGAGGCCAGAAGGGAGCATAAGATCCCTTGGAACTGGAGTTACAGGCAGTTAGTTGTGAGATCCCTGACACAGAGTCCTCTGGAAGAACAGTGAGCAGTCTTAACAGCTGAGCCATCTTTCCAGCACATTTAATGCAGTTCCTATTTCCTTTTGGCTTAGACAAAAGCATTTCTCCTTTGGTACCATGATATCATTTACTGCAGACATGAGATGGGAACAATTAGCAGATAGAGCAGGCAGGGGAGTTTGTACTTTACTTTTTATTCCTAATCCTAATAATTTTTCTCTTGAGAGATCAGCATTAAAGGGTTTTAATTTGGACTATATCCTGCAGCTTAAGAGACAGAGAGTACCGCCTCTGAACTGGTGCTTTTGTGACACCTACCGTGTAGGTCTAATTGGGCTATTATAATAAATCTGAGTCCTCTGTCCTGTGTTTATCTTATCTCTTACCTGGCCATTATTGAGAGAATACAACACATTAAAGATAACCTCAGAAGCTGTGTTGAAGTTTTATTAAGGAATAAAAACAGCACCTTCTTCTTGGGTTAATTTGACCAAAAGCGAGCCCAAATTTCAGTTCTCTGCTTTTCTCCCCATGTCTTTCTGTCCTTGTTACTTGTAAGTTGTGCCTTGTGTCTGTTTTGTCCCCAAATCTGTGCCTGTCCCTAATAAGGGGCTTTGTTCCATATTTATTAAAAAGCACAGAAAACATGGCATGTGAACAGAATCAGAGACACTTTCATAGAAATCTTTAACAGAGTATTACAAGAGAAGTTACTGGCTCCAGCTGACTCTTGAATAGCAAACACTACTGCAAACAGACATCATTAAGCTATATCCAAATTGCTTCCAACACTTATGGTGGATATTGGATGCCTTCAACGTCTTGGCTGCTTTCAGCAAATGATTACCACAACACACATGCACAAATATATTACTTTGGGTAAGGGTAGAAGACTTCTTTGTTCATTTATTTTTGTGTGTATTCTATAGAATTTTGTTTTTATTATGAGGCTTGTGTTTGAGTTCTTAGTTTAAATTTATATCAGCTTAAATTCAAGAAATTACTAACAGTGTTCTCTATTCTTCTCATTTATCATTGATATCACAAAATTACACTTACATATTGTATGCCCCAAACGTAAGCTTATAACCTTTGAAATATATTAATCTCTTAAATTTTGTAAAAAACAAAATATCAAGTTGTACCCAAGGTTATTATTGTTTAGACTACTTACCTGTTGATTTACCTTTATTAGAACTTTTATTTCATGTCTTAGGTTATTAGTGCCTATTTATTTCACCTTATATTCTGGGCAAGACTAGTGGTAATATACTCCTATCTATCTATCTATCTATCTATCTATGTTTTAAATCTAGGAAATTTTATAAAGGATTTATGTATATGAGTACACCATAGCTATCTTCAGACACACTAGAAGAAGGCATCAGATCCCATTACAGATGGTTGTGAGCCACCATGTGGTTGTTGGGAATTGAACTAAGGACCTCTGGAAGAGCAGCCAGTGCTCTTAACCACTGAACCATCTTTCCAGCTCTTAAATCTAGAAACATTTTAATTTCTCCCTTGCTTTTGAATAATGATGTTTCTGGGTGTAAGATTCTTTGACAGTTTTTGTTTAGCACTTTGAACTGATTAGCATCAGCTTCCAGTGCGATATCAAACCCTGCTAATCATCTTAGGGGACCCTGTGACCCCATTTTTTCATGCTGCCTTCACAAGTCTTTGCCCTTCAGAAGTTTACAAGTGCTGGGATCGCAGGCATGCATCATTGCCTAACATGCATATTTGCTCATTTGATTGGACCTTCTACTTCAGTAACTTAAACAGTTGTAATATAATAATGCTTTTCTGAGAAAATTTAATATGCTTGTTATCAGTGTATACATGTTTTCTTGTTTCTTTGAATGTTGCTTTATGTATTTTTTTAAATAAAACATAACTTCTCATCTAAGTTTACCTACTTTGTTAAGTGCAGTTTCATTAAATATTTATGTAAGTAGTTTTCAGTATTACATACAATACATAGTTATTCCAGAATCTTTTGTTTATATATGCATTTCCTTGCAATTTTATTTAATTTTAATTACTGTTTACAATTTTGAGACAGGGATTGCTATGCAACCAAGACTGGCTTTAAATTTGTTATCATGCTGCCTGGATCGCCAAGTGATCAGAGAATAAAATTATGGGGTTAGTGCTCTGAGGGTTTGTAACACTGTTGATTTTACCAAAAGAACTGCCAGCTGTCTTCTTAAAAGGTTATATCTGTTAACATTTTTGACAGTAATGAAAGTGCAAATTTCAGTTTACTTTCTTTTGGCCACATTGAGCTCTGTAATTAAAATTATATTTCCTGCTTCTTAGGTTAAAAAATAATAATAACTTGCTGGATGTCATGTGGCACGGGTCTTTAATCCCACCAGCACTGGCAAGGCAAAGACAGCAGGATCTCTGAGTTTAAGGTCAACCTGGTCATCATAACAAGTTTCAGACCAGCCAAGGCTACATAGTGATATGCTATGTCCCCACACCCCTCCCTTCTCCTCCCCCCCCCCTCCAAAAAAAAAGACTACTTGACTTTGTTAATAAGGCTGTACATGTGCTTTGGTTTTGGTTTGGGATGTTTGTTAGTTGGTTTTTTTTTTTTTTTTTTTAATAAATTACCTACTATGTCCTTTCGTCCTTTTCTATTTGGTTCCTCCGACTAATCAGTAATGCTGTTCTGGTATTTTAGCATCTTTCTTTCTTTAAACAATTGGCTTTATTTATTGAAGATTTTTAAACATCAACAACAAAAGTTTTTTTTTTTTAAATATGTTTATTCTGTGAACCAGGAGCCTTTTGTGGCCGATGAATACATTGAACGTCTTGTGTGGAGAACCCCGGGAGGTGGTTCTAGGGGTGGACCTGAAGCTTTTGATCCTAAAAGGTAAACTTAAAAATAAAAAATCCATAGTTCCAATATAGTACTAAAAATTGTGTTTAGAATAGAGATGACTGAATTGGAATTACTGAGTATTCACAAAAAATGATTTTAATTAACAGTTTGTTCCCACCTCAAAAGAAAAATTTTTTAACAGCATTAGAAGTCTGAAATTGTGTTTTTCCTTAAGCACATTAGCCAATTGGATAAAAGAATTTTATCCTTTATTAAGAATTTTATGTAGCTGGGCGTGGTGGCGCACACCTTTAATCCCAGCACTCAGGAGGCAGAGGCAGGCGGATTTCTGAGTTCGAGGCCAGCCTGGTCTACAAATTGAGTTCCAGGACAACCAGGACTACACAGAGAAACCCTGTCTTGAAAAACAAACAAACAAACAAACAAACAAACAAACAATTTGATTTTGATTTTTCCACTTAACATTAAATTAGAAAAGGCTGGTTATACTTTTGGAGTTACAAGATGCCTGGGTATGGTAGTGTATACATGTAATCTCAGTGTTCTAGAGGCTGAGGCAGGGTTCTGAGGTGAAGTTTAGCCTAGAATAATACATAGCAAAACCCTGAATCTGAATAAGCAAATTAATAATAATAGGCTAATTATGTTCTTTTAAATTTAATATCTGTAAATCAGGGAAACAGAGTCACTAAAATTCATAATGTGTACAGTTTTTTGTTGTACATTTGTCTTCTTGAATTTTAAATAAAGTAGAGCTTGTTTGGCTATTTAATGGGGATTGTTGAGGTTTTTATTTACCTTAGAGATAATCCACTGCAAAGTCAATAACAACTGGCTGTATTTCTAAATGCTATGTATTGTCAAAGTCACGTGACCTGTTCAAAGTGAAAAGAAAGTTATGACATTAAAGAAATTGCAACAAAATGCTGTAAAGAAAATGAATATGCATGTCCCTATCTCAAAGGATCCTTATTAAAACCTTCATAAAGCTTGTCTGTTTCTTATGGTTAATGGCAGGCAAATTGGTTGTACTATTATTTTCCTCTATTAGGCTATTAGAAGAATTTGTGAATCATATTCAAGAACTACAGATAATGGATGAAAGGATTCAAAGGAAAGTGGAGAAATTAGAACAGCAGTGTCAGAAGGAAGCTAAGGAGTTTGCTAAGAAGGTACAGGAGCTCCAGAAAAGCAACCAGGTATGCATTTGGCTAAGAATGAGGAGTTTTATAGACTACACCATTGTCATTTTCCTTAGAGAATAGTATCTTCATTTCTTTTTAGCTTTAGGCTTTTCAAGAGTCAAGTCAAATTATAGTAACTTCTAACTCTCTGGTCCTATGGAAAAAAAATTAATGTGTTGTTACTGCTTACCGTTGGCGTTGACTACTAGATGGGTTCAGAATCCCAGTGCTACCCTTTTCAGGTTAGGGGTAGATGCTTGACAGTGACCTTCGCTTCACCTCTTATTAAATAAGCTTTCACAAGTCTGACTAGTCCATAACCCTGCATTTTGAGAAACACCCTGTTAGTATTGATATTTAAGTATCATTTAAATTCTATTTAATCATAAATAAGGCTAGACTTGCAGCAAGTTATTCCCTAGACTAGTAGTTTTTAAACCTTCCTAATGGGACCCTTTAATACTGTTTCTCATAGTATGCTGACCTGCAACCATAAAATTTTGTTGCTACTTTATAGCTGTAATATTGCTATTGTTAAGAATCATCATGTAAATATTTGACATGTAGGATATCTGATACATGATCCCCAAAGGAGTTGTGAACTGCCAGTTGAAAGAAATTTGATTTGAGTAGTTTCACAAAAGTCATTAGGATATGCCTCAGTGAGGGTTCTACTCTGAGAGAAAAACAGGTATACAGCTCTCCTCAATCCACTTTCCAGTAACACCAAGCCACTACTAGTCTGCCCCAGGTCTATACTTGACAACTTCTTAACTCCTCTTAGGTCCTGACATTCACCTGAATGTCTGAACCTTCCACTGGCTTGGTTTAATTTGGAATTGACCTTTGCTGAGTGTCATTTGGAGAGCATTGCTCACTCTCGGGGCCGGCCTTCAGATTCTGTGGAGCTAGTAAGCTCGTTCTGCTAATGAGTCATTTATGTATTTGGTTAAAGAAGTCAATAATTTATGTATGATAAGTGTTTTTGAATAACCATGGTGACAGTTTCCTTATACTTCTAATAAAGCCTTCCTTTTAGTAATAAAAATAACGTTAATAGTTGAGGTAACAAACTGGAGCCAGTCTGCGTGAGTTTGAATTGTAACCTGACCACTAAGCTAACTGTATAATTTCAAGCAATTTAATATCTCTGAGCTTTCTGTTTTTATATATAAAATGGGATGTGATAACTAAATAAGTAAATATATTAATAGTCACATATGATTAATAGTCACTTATATGATAAGTGATATATTTAGAATAGTATCTGATGCAAAGCAAGTCCACAGTAAATGTTTCAGCTTTTCCCCCTTTAAGAGTAGAACAAAAGAATCCTGTTGAATTATCAGCAGTTATCAATTGTCTATTTACAAATCTAAGGAATTCATTGCATTGTTTTTAATGTGTTGTAGGACAAAGGAAAGAAAATGCTGAAAGTAAAATAGTTTTGCTTTAGTAAAATAATTGCTATAGTCTATTTTGTTTTCAAAACTTAGAAAAAACAATTTTATCACAACTATTAGTGTCACTGGCAGTCTTGCTATGTATTGTAGCTCACAGTGGCCACTCCCTTGCATTGTTTTCTTACCTCAGTGTCCCATGTGCTGAAATTATAGCATGTATCAACACACCCAGCTGAGCATTGCCTTCTAAATATTTTTAATGTTAATTTTTTAATCAATACCCTTTAAGCTTCGGATACATTTTTTAAAAAATGTTTCTAATTTGGTAACAAGGGTGTCCTTTAAAAGTACAGTTCCATGAGCTGGGGAGGGAGGTGGCCCTGGGTAAAGTGCTTGCTAGGCAAGCATGAGATCCTGATTTCCTAACAAGCTGGGCTCAGTGTCTGCATGGATCTGTAACCACAGCATCAGGATGAGGTGAAGAGGTGGAGAAGAGGCAGGGTCCCTTTGAGCTTGCATGTTGAAATGGCAGCAAGCCGTCCAAGTTCTGAGAATCCTTGTCTCACAATGTAAGGTGGAGCAGAGTAGAGGAAGGCTCCTGATGTTGACCTCTGACCTCTACACTGCATTGCATAGGCACGTGTACTTCCCCACAGGCGTATGTGCCCTCCTCCAGAACTAGTCCTTTGATACTTAATTGTTTTCACAGCCATTTAGGACTTTTGGGTGCCTGCGGTATAAAAGTTAGAAACTTGGTTAAGAGTTTTTAGATTGTGTCATGCTAGTGAGTATGAATTGTTTTGCGGTCCTCTTATACAAGTTTTGTTATTGTTAGTAGTGGTGAGGTTGGTATGTGATCTACCATTAATGCCCTGAGCTGGTAGTTTACTTTTAGTAGGTATTATATTACAAACTTAATTCTCTGATTGTATTTTTTTCTGTGCACAAATTCCTAGGTTGCTTTCCAACATTTCCAAGAACTAGATGAGCACATTAGCTATGTAGCTACCAAAGTGTGTCACCTTGGAGACCAGTTGGAAGGGGTAAACACACCTAGGCAACGTGCAGTGGAGGCGCAGAAATTGATGAAATACTTTAATGAGTTTCTAGATGGAGAATTGAAATCTGATGTTTTTACAAATTCTGAAAAGGTAAGCATCGCCAAAAGAAATAATCAAATTTTAATTGGTTTGCCTTGTACTTTTCAAAAGATCTATTCATATGTAGGGGATGCACATACCTATGCACAGTTGCCTTGCATTTTTATGAAGTTACAATTAGTTTATAAATGCTGAGGTAACTGCATTTTTAAGTATTTCTTTATCCTTTAACTATTAATGAAATGCATATAGTCTTTAATAGTTATATATTATTAGGCGATAGATCTGACCTAAAGTGGTAATGAGCTAAAAAAAATTAAGACAGCTTAGATCATGATCATTGAAAACTGGGTTGGTTATGTTATTCCTGTCATAACATAGTCACCTAATCGTCATCTAAAGGTGTGTGCTGTTGGTTGGTCTACAATCTCTAGAGAAGGCAACTTGGCTTGCTTTTCTCCCCTTAGGGGAAAAAAAGACATCCTCATGAATCATGGATCCTCCTTGTACTATTACCCCTTCATGTATTGAATACAGTCTTAATCCAAATTTACTGTGTACAGCATTAGATTATAAGATGTCAAAAACCTTTGCTTTGATGTCTCTAGCTGCATATATGGAAGAAGATGGCCTAGTTGGCCATCAGTGGGAGGAGAGGCCCCTTGGTCATACAGACTCTATATGCCCCAGAACAGGGGAATGCCAGAGCCATTATGTGGGAGGGGGTGGGTAGGGGAGCAGGGCGGGGATGCGGGAGGGTAAGGGAAAATTTCTGGATAACATGTGAAATGTAAATGAAGAAAATATCTAATAAAGAGAAAAAAATTTAAAAAAAAAAGAACCTTTGCTTTGAATTAAGCAATGTATTTTTATGAGTAGGACTCTTTAAAGCCAAAGGATTTATAATTTTTAGATTAAAAAAATGGTTTCATGTCTATAGATAATCCCTCTAAAAAAAGACACTGTTTAAAAGATTGAATTTCAAGAATTATAGAATAGTGCTGATATTGTCAACACAAGTGTAATTTAAATGCTTAAGGGTTTGTTAAATACTAGTAGTATTGTTTTATATTTATTCAAGGGTATATATTGGACTTGAACAGTAAATTGCATGTCAGGATAGGTCTGGAATTTTAAAGCTTTTTTTCCTAAATATTAATAAGTATAACATAAAAGTACCTATTTAAAAAAATAAAAATTCTGTTTTATATAGAAACAGTTGGCTATAGTAAGGCCAATTCTTCAGATTACTTCTGATTATACCTGTTGGGTCATGTGGTCCAAACAAAATACAGGTATCTTAATCAATATGTTAGCATGTTGTTTTGTTTTAAAAATATTGTTTTAATAAAGTATATTCTGATTATGGTTTTTCTTCCTCAACTCCTTCCAGATCCTCCCCATTCCCCCAGCCACCAAGTCCACATCTTTTCTTTCTCATTCATTATGATATAAGCAGGCATCTAAAATGATTATAATAAATAAAATAATTATAATAATTGTTACTTTATTTTTATTTATTATTATTTATTAATTTAATGATTATTTTATTTCATCTAATAGTAATGAGTATTATTGTTGTTATTGTTATTATTATTATTATTATTATTATTATTATTATTATATAAAATAAAAGCAAGCAAACCATAGTAAGACAAAACAAACAGCAAACCGAGTCAGAGAAAAAGCTGAAAAAACATAGATGCAGAAAACACACATTCACACATATACAAATCTCATAAAAATAGAAAACTGGAACCATAATATATACACAAAGGACCTATCAGATTAAAAAACAAAAGGCCCTTACAAAGCATTATGAGACAAAGAACCTTTCAAATGCTATTGAGTTCATTTGTGTTGACCATTACTGTTGAACATGGGTACTGGCCTTAAGAATGGTGTGTATACCCAGTGAGACTCCATTAGAGAAAGGTAATTTTTCATTTGCAAGCAATTGTCAATTGGGCATAGCTTTTTGGTAGGATGTGGGCCTGTGTTACTCCCCTCTCAACACAGGGATCCCATCAGGCCCAGATGTAGGCCTTGTATGTGCTATCTTAGTTTCTGTGAGTTCGCATGTGGATCAGTCCTGCTATGTCTAGAAGGCCATGTTTCCTCTGGCTCTTAAGATCTTTCTGCCTTTCCTGCAGGGTTCCCTGAGCCTTTGGGGGAGGGAAATGATGGGAACATCTATTTAGGACAGCTGTCCAAGGTCTTTCACTCTCCTCAGTGTCCCATTGTGGGTATTAGTTGTCATCTAGTGTAGGGGAAAACATCCGTGCATGATGGCTGGGTGAGATTCTGATCTGTGGATTTACCAGAACATCATTAGGCACCATTTCATTGCTATGATCCTTTTGAAGCTCAGGATGATATTTTAGAATCTTTGAAAGAAGTATCTATATTTAGATTGACTGATTTTTTAAAAACTGGATTTATATTTATTTGAATGTTTGCTCTTTAAACTTTAAAATTTTTAAATTACCCTCAACTAATCACATAGCTTTTGATGTTACTGTTGTCTGTTAATCTCTTTAGGTTTTAGTTGAAAGAAAATAGCCTTTCCATTGTTAATAACTTTCTTGGTTACTAAGTGGTCTGTAATTGGAGGCTCACGGTGTGTAAGTTAGTTTCTCTCCTTTGCTTCACTCTCATTTGTACCCTGGTTTCTGTTGTTTTTATCTGGTGTAATCTATATTTTATTCTGCTTTTCCCACTTGCTTTGTTTTGTTTTGTCTCTTGGTTACTGTTTAATAATGAAGAGTCATCATTTTTTTACTTGGAATTGTAACAGCTGCCCTATCTACAAAGTGAGTTCCAGGACAGCCAGGGCTATACAGAGAAACCCTGTCTCAAAAAAAAAAAAAAAAAAAAAAAAAAAAAAAAAAAGAAAGAAAAAAGAATGCATTTGTGGGTTGTGAGACTTGCCTTAGTGGGTAAGAGAGCACCTAGTCTGTCTTATAGAAGACAAAAGTTCTTTTCCCAGCATTCACATGGGTGGCTGACAATTATTCATATTTCCAGTTCCAAGGAGTCCAACACCCTTTTCTGACCTCTGTGGGCACCAAGCATACATGTAGTACACATACATACATGCAGACAAAAGTCATACACATAAAATTAAGTGAATAAATAAAATTTTAATTCATATGTGATCTTAAATTGAAAATTATCAAGTGAATCTCTGGCTATCTCAGTTTCAGAATTTTTGCCAGCCACTTTCCCAATAGAAAGAAAAGGGAAATCACCCACATAGCTCTAGGAAGATTTGACTGTAGGAGGAATTAGAAGTAGATGAAATGCCAAGCACATCATATTACTTTTTTTTCTTCTTGTCTCCGTGTGTGTGTGTGTGTGTGTGTGTGTGTGTGTGTGTGTATGTTTGTGTGTGTGTGTCCCTCCCTTATTCTTACAACATATATTAAACAAAATTTTCAGTCTTGTAGGGATATTATCATTTTTGCTTTTAAAAAAATCTGTTTATTTCTTTATGTTTATTTCTTTATATGTATGTATGTATGTATGTATGTATGTATGTATGTATCCTTCTTTTCCTTCCTTAAGACAAGTTCTCCTGTAGTGCAAGCTGTCTATACTACATGACTTTGAATTTCTGATTTCCCTTCATCTTTTAGGTGATGGGTACATCACTACACTGGTTTTTATAGGATGCTGAGGGCAGAACTCAGGGCTTTTGCACGCTAGGCAAACACTCTACAGACTGAGCTACACCTTACTCTTATAGAGTATCTTAGTGCTTTTTTGTGTATAAGACCGATAAATATTGTAAATTGTTTTAAACTGCTTGAATGCAAACTGTTTATGAGGTGTTATTTTGGTACCTTTTTGTATTTATAGATACATATTTTAAGTGATATTGTAATCTAGAGGGCTATATATACTTTAAACAATTCTTACCAAACAATTAGCACTGAGGATTCAATAAAAACACCTTTTAAAGAACAGAAGTATGGTCCTTCTACTACTACATCAAGCACACTTCCTGAAAGGAGTAAGAGCAACTAGACCCCTGATGAAAGCAGAGCTGGATATTAGCTGTGTTCTGAAAAGGATGCTGATGAGGGGAAATGATGGGCATCACTAGTCAGACTGCGTGGCATGGAGGATACTTGTACTCACGTGTCAGGGTGACATTGAGTGACCTGCTGAGATCTGAAGCAGGAATATCACTGTGCACTGTCATATGGAGTAAGCAAGAGCAAGCCCTACCGCTACCCTTGCCAGGGTTAACATAAGCACTGAAGTCTATGCTAACTCCCTAGTCCTTCTTTCATTGTTCTTAGTCCTTCTCTTATGGTTATTAGACTGTTCTTTTCATGCATAAGAGTATGATTCATCACACAGAGTTATTGTACCAAAATAAAGTACTAAATTGCAATTTAAAGGAAGAAGTAGCCCCTATATGACTTCCAGTACTGTTTCATAAATAAGCATAAATGTCTATACTTAAAGAATTTTAGAAACCTTGCCTAAGTTTATTTGTTCAACTTGAAAGTATATACACGTTTCTGTACTATATTTCACTCAAGACACCATTTTAAACTGCTGTCTTTGCTTTGTGCATGTGTTCTAAGTTTATATGGTTAGTAACTTTCATTATCATTTTATTCATTCAGCTTAATATATACAGCAGCATAGTCTAAATCTTAAGTTTGTCTATTCTGTTTGACTTCATAAACTTAGTAGAAATTTACACTTTGCTTTTGACAAACAAGGAGTTTTAATTTGTTCAGAGTAAAATTGAACTGCAGATTTTGTTGGGAAGAATTATGGTATCAAATTAAAAAAAAATCCACAATATTTTAAGTACCAAAAGGATACATACTTGGGTTTTGAATTGTTATGGTATTACCCACAAAGTTTTAAAGAAAAGTGTTTGGGCCTGGTATTATGACTGTATGTAAGGAGGTATTAATCTTTTCAGCTATACTCTTAAATTTTGAAATGTAAGAGGTTTTGTTTTATTGTTCCTTTTACTTATTTTTAATAGATAAAGGAAGCAGCAGACGTCATTCAAAAACTGCATCTGATTGCCCAGGAGTTACCTTTCGATAGGCAAGTTTATATCTCAAGAGCTTATTTGTAAATACAATTTATGGGATAAAATTGTATTTTTCCTGCTCATTGAGGCAACAAGGATTTATTGAACACCTCATTTGTACAAGATACAATGTAGTGTAATGATAAACCTCGAAGCAGATACATTTCTTTGGTTTTTGAAAAACAAAATTGATGGAGATCTTTTAAATTTAAAGTAAGATGTTGATTTTCCTGCTTGGAACTTTAAGAACCTGGCTTTACTTGGCTATCCAACTCTGTTTTTGTTTTTCCTATTATTAGACCAGGGCTAAATTAAAGGGTTCTGATCATCTTTGAAAAGCTTGTGAAAGCAATATAGTTTTGTCCAAAAATTAAGATGTGTACAGATTGTTGTATATAATTGTATGGAGTTTTAGACTACTCATAGAACCTATCCTAGAGAATTTAAGTTAAGAACACCCTTTTAAATGCAAGGTCCTGGGGCTATCACTTACTAGATTTTACCCTAAAATAAACTGTCCACTGAGAAAGAAATGCTTTTCATGATCTCATCTAGTTATGGAATGCTGAACTCCTTTAATGAAATCTTAAAAGAAGCAGTTCCTTCAGGTGATAGTCTGAAAGAAAGCCAACTTTCTGCATAACAGAACATGATTTTCTGTTGATACGTAAAGGTCTTCAGATATAGCTACAGTGTGAATATATGTTGTTATACTTAAAGCTTGACCTTATTTTCCTAGCATATAGTTAACCATCTGCCATATATATATTACTCTCAACCCTATCATAACAGATGAGCAGTAATAGTTTTTTAATCACCCAAGAGTTGGACCATTACTTAAATAGATAAAGTATTTAGGTCAAGATTAGATGGATATTAATAATTGACTATATTCTCTATCCTGCCTTACATTCTGGTTTTTCCTACTAGACTGTTAACATTTGTGCCTGTGTTTATCTGTTTATCCTCTTTATTCTCTGTGTGTGGGAGGGTGGGGGAGGTGGGTAGAGAATGTGTATGTGTGTGTGTGTCTGTGTTTCTGTGTTTCTGTGTGTGTGTGTGTGTGTGTGTGTGTGTCAGGGTGGTCAACAAAGTTCTGAATACTGGTGAATGAATCCAGACTCTCACACATGTTAGGCATGCCTATGTGCCAAGACTTAGAGTTATGTGTGTGTGTTTGTGTCTTAATCAGATCTAATGTATTCTCATAGATCATTGTAGCATTGCTGTTGTCTACCTTGACTCTTATAACATTTTTGTATAGCACTATAAAAGTATATTTTTTTCCTCACCTGCTTTTAGCATCTCCTGTCCTCAAATGATGAGTTATATAGGATCTTTCAAAATCAGTTTCTTTTGATGCTTAATATTAGAACTGTTTTAGTATATATTATGGTTTTCAGTTTATAAAAATTGATGGTTATTCTCATAGGCTCATCACTGAATTCTCTTATGGTCTCTTTCATTTTTCTAGTTTTAGAATAATTTATTTCTGGTTTTTATCATTTGTGATTACTGAATTTTCATTTTTTTTCCCCCCAAGACAGGGTTTCTCTGTGTAGCCCTGGCTGTCCTGGAACTCACTTTGTAGACCAGGCTGGCCTCGAACTCAGAAATCCACCTGCCTCTGCCTCCCACCACTGCCTGGCATATATGGTCACTTTTAAAATGACTTAAAACTTTATGTTGTGATTATTTTTCACAGTAGCCAAGTGAATTTAAAACAAGTAAGGACAAAATCGAGCCTTGAGATTGGTTGGGTTGTTAGTGCCTCCAGTGGAACTCTTTCTTTAACAAAGGAATTGGTTATTCCATGTAAATTTCCTAAATAAGAAATAGCAATTTCATTTGAACTGCCTAATTTCAGTACCTAGCGTGTTTCCTTTCAGTATTCTTATCCACAGCTTTATCTTTCCTTTTATAGTGACATTTTACTTTTATGATAATTTTGTATTTAAGAAAAGTTAGAAAGATAATATAGAGTCCATATATTTCACTGCCCCCAGTTTTCCCCTGCTTTGTATTGTCTTACATTATGTTATCTTTGCCATAACCTCATCATTGACTTTTTGTTTTTCAGGTTTTCAGAAGTAAAATCCAAAATTG
The DNA here is from genome assembly GCA_902729485.2 of Mus minutoides. Lineage (NCBI taxonomy): Eukaryota > Metazoa > Chordata > Mammalia > Rodentia > Muridae > Mus > Mus minutoides. Next base: position 751,268 of record LR749870.1, on the reverse strand, counting down.
CAAGTAAGTGCAGTCTATTTCTTTAGTACTTTTTTTAAAGATTTATTTATTTATTTTATGTATATGGGTACACTGTAGCTGAACAGATGGTTGTGAGCCTTCATGTGGTTGTTGGGAATTGAATTTTTAGGACTTCTGCTTGCTCCAGTCAATCAATTCTGCTTGCTTTGGCCCAAAGATTTATTTATTATTATATCTAAGTACACTGTAGCTGTCTTCAGATACTCCAGAAGAGGACGTCAGATCTCATGGTGGTTGTGAGCCACCATGTGGTTGCTGGGATTTGAACTCAGGTCCTTCAGAAGAGCAGTCAGTGCTCTTACCCGCTGAGCCACCTTGCCAGCCCAGCACTTTTTTAAAAAGGAAAAATACCTCGTACTTTAAAAAAAAAAAACAGCTGATGAGGAAGCAGGCAGTACCAGTTAATTCTTACCGTTGGAGAGTCTGGATCCTTTTCCTCATAATACCCAACTCTGCTATGCTCCTCCAGGGCCGTGTGTGTGTGTGTGTGTGTGTGTGTGTGTGTGTGTGTGTGTGTGTGTGTGTGTATGTGTATGTGTATGTATGTGTATGTATGTGTGTCTTGATGTATTTTTCTATATTTTAAATAATCGGGAACAGGTACCTTTAGACTTTCTATATTTAGTTTAAGTATGTATTTTTAGAGATTATGTTCAGTTATATATCTCTGAAAAAGGGATTTGGGTTTGTTTGTTTTATTGTGGAGACAGGAGCATTTAATTCTTATTTAGCTATTTGACTCCTTACATGTTTATAGTTTATATTTTCGGGTTTGTTTTCATGAGCCAGGGTCTCACTATATATCTCTGCCTATCCTGGAACACACTATGTAAACCAGGCTGGCTTGTAACTCACAGAGATCTGTCTGCCTCCTGAGTGCTGTGGGATTATGTCAGTCTTTGGGTTGTGTTTTAAGCTATATCCATGCTTCTGGGAAAAAAACCAATCACTGTAATTTTACTAAGCTTCACCCATGTTAACTGTTTGGCAAGCCATTTCGCAGAAAGCCAACCACATGTGTCTTAGAATAAGGACATGTATAAATATTTGTATTCCCTAGAATATTTTTAATCACTATAAAATAACACAAGGTTCAAATAGTAAATAATAACTATAACAGACTTGAGAATATGGTATTAAATCAAAGGCTACATACTATCGTAGGATAAAATTTGATAGTGAATCAGCTGTTATTCACAGTACAAGTACCTGAGTTCTAGTAAAAGCTTTCCTAGTTCTTATTCCTTTCCAAAGCTTTAGATTAAAGATTAAAGAATTTTTTTTCCTATATTTTGTCATCAGAATTGACATCTCCTTTTTCTTTCATTTAAATATGTAGTCACCTTTTGGTTTATGTAATAATTATAAATGGCTGTTATATTCTGAAGAGTTTATCAGCTCTTACTAGTTTATAAGTTTTTGTGTCTTGAAATACAAATTTGTGTACATTAGTATATTGTATGAGCTAAAGTCACTGTTTATAATCTCATGTTTTTGTAATTCTTCCAAAAGAAGATAGACCTATAACCACTATAAATTTTTATAATTTTTGTAGACTTAGATAGCTGCAAATAAGTTCTATACTTAGATTGTCTTGATGCAGTTGGATGCTTTTCTTTTTAGGTAAATACCATGACTTAGAATGCCAGCTGATTCAGGAGTTTACAAGTGCCCAAAGAAGAGGTGAGGTCTCCCGGATGAGGGAGGTGGCGGCAGTCCTGCTTCACTTTAAGGTAAATGGTAAGATTTTTAATTTAAGATCGGCTTCAAGATTCTGAAGATTTCATATTCTATGTCCCTCAATTTCCCTTATAATAGTATAAGTATATGACAGAGTAACTTTATTGATGTTATTAAATGTTATTTAATGTTTAATTTTATGGTGCTCTTGATGTTTTATTAAGGAATTTAAAATAGTTCAGGAAAGAAAATCATGTCATGAGCCTTCTTGCTTTTTAATGTTTCGTTCTCAGTCAGAAAACCTGACTGTAAATATCTGTTGGAAGATAAGAAGCAAAGACTAGATGCACTGTGAGTAGGAATCTGGGAGATCTCAGGTGCGGAAGACAGATATGTGGATTATGGAGCTATCTTCCTGGAACCTAAACTGGAAAGAAAAATCTCACTGAAAATTCCTTTTAATTTAATCATGGAAAATAGGACAAGATACCTATGTTAAGTTGCTGGATTGTTCTCTAGCATTAATTTTATTTATGTCTAATGGTTGTTGTTCATCCACTGGGTTACAAGGCATAGTTTAACTACATATATAGCACTTTTGTTGTGATTCTTATTATAGTAGAAACAGACGATGATAACATTGTTTCTTCTTTATAGGGTTATTCTCATTGTATTGATGTTTATATAAAGCAGTGCCAGGAGGTAATTTTACAGTATACTTTATTACATTTTAATTTATACTAATTTGTATTTTGAAGCCATTTAAAAAATAACACATTGACAATGTGAAATAACTGTTGTTTAGGGTGCTTACTTGAGAAATGACATATTTGAAGATGCAGCAATACTCTGTCAGCGAGTAAACAAGCAAGTTGGAGATATCTTTAGTAATCCAGAAGCAGTACTGGCTAAGCTTATTCAGAATGTGTTTGAAATCAAACTACAGGTAACTTTAAACACTAATGAATTAAATAGTTTTAGGGCTGTGTGTGTGTGTGTGTGTGTGTGTTTATTTGTGTGTTCCTACAAGATTTTTAAAATTTATATTAAATATTTTTAATTTTTTTGTTTGTTTTGTGTGTGTGCATGCATGAGGAATGCAGGCACCCACAGAAACCAGACGTGTTAGATCCCCTTGGAGCTGATTGTGAGCCACCTGATGTGGGTGCCAGGAACTGGCTCTGCAGCCCTCTACAACTCCATGCCACATGGATTCTCTCAACCTCTCAGTTTCTCACCTCCCCCAAGTTCTCTTCCCCCCTCCATCTTCTTGCTAGTGTTATGACTTAAACACAACATACTCATGTAATCTTATCTCTAGGCTTCACAGACAAGAGAGATTGTGCTATTTGTGCTTTGATGTTTGGTTTATTCGTTTAACATAATGATCCTGAGAAATTAATACAATTTAATATTTGCTTAACCAAATGTTTTCTCTTTCAGAGTTTTGTGAAAGATCAATTAGAAGAATGTAGGAAATCAGATGCTGAGCAGTATCTTAAAAGTCTCTATGATATGTATTCAAGGTATATTATTATCTCATTACTTTTTTATTACTTTTTTGGAGACAGAATCTCACTGTACCTAGCTAGCCTGAAATACACTGTGCAGATCAGGCTGCCTGGAAACTCCCTGGGGTTCGCTGCTTGCACAGCATGGCCAACCATGCCTTCTTAAGCACAGTTCAGGTTTTTCTCTCTCTTTTCTTAATTAAAATAGAAAATGGGCAGTATTTAAGTATTTTGTCAGATAGCAGTGTGCCTTTTAGTATTAAATGCATCCTTGAATAGACTGGAGTTGCATGCAAGCAGAATTCTTATTGAACTAACAAACGACCTTGCATAAACTGACTTAAGAATTTTGTTTCTAATTTGTGAGCTAGTTTTTGTGTGGGTTTTGTTAGTGGTGTTTACTTTTAAGAATTAGGACAGTTACATTTATCTGTAGCCACTTTGTTTTGGGAGAAAGTTCATCTTAATAACAGCATCAATACTGTTTCTCAGCATCCACACTGACAAAAACAGAAATGATGAACAGACAGTAGAATTTGTCATACCATTTGGGTACTTTGTAGATGAAGACTTTAGAGCATACATTAGGCTGCTCTCCACTTTTGCCATTTCTACATTGTTTCACAGTCTTTTTTCCTAGGTCATTTCTACCACTTAATGACAGTTTTATAGACTATATATAATGTTATTTGTTATATATAATATATATGTATATATATTATATAATGTTATATATAATGTACTTTTTATATATAACTTTGTAAGCTGTTCTCTATATCCTAAGTACTCTCCCAATATTTAAGAAATGATGGTTTGATATAAACAATGGTTTGATATAAACCATTAAAGTACCTTTATAAATATATATGATCTTTAATGTTATTGTTGTATCTAAAATATACCTCTTTTTCTCTCTGTTTTCTATGAAAAGAACCACTGGTCTTTCCAGCAAATTGATGGAGTTTAACTTAGGTACTGATAAACAGACTTTCTTGTCTAAGCTTATCAAATCCATTTTCATTTCCTATCTGGAGAACTATATTGAAGTGGAGATTGGATATTTGAAAAGCAGAAGTGCTATGATCCTACAGCGCTATTATGATTCAAAAAACCACCAAAAGAGATCCATTGGCACAGGAGGGTAGGTTTCTAAAAATTAAATATAGTTGAAAATGTTAACAACATCAGTTTGGGCAAACTTAGTACATATCAGCTGTCATTAAGATTATATGTGCTACTGGCCAAACCCTTTCTTGGATCACATGCTGAAATGGCCTAAAACCATGATTAAAATGTAAGTTAAGTACTTCTCAATCAAAATAATATAAAGATAGTACTTGTAATATAAGAATTCTGTAGTTTCAGTTACTTCACTGAGTCAATTATTCTGAGTTATTAATTAAGATTTACATCATTTGTATTGAAACTGTGAAGAAAAGAGGAGCACTTTACACTTGAGACAGCCCTGAATTGAGCTGGCGTGTTTGGTTGTTTGTTTCTTTTTTTGTTTGTTTGTTTTCTTTTTTTGTCATTTATACATAAAACTATTAAATTATGTTTTAAAGTCTCAGATAATTTGCTTTTGAGAAGAAAAGAGTTTGCTGTAAAGTTGGTCACATTTAGTTGTCCAGATTGTCTCCCGATTGGGACCGAGTGGATCCTAGGAGGAGGACTAGCCTCTCTGGTGCCTGTGAAAAGTAGAGTCCACACTGCACACCCAGACCACACTGCACACCCAGACCACACTGCACACCCAGGCCTTTCTGTTATGACTAGAGAAGAGGGTAGGATAATAAATAAAGGTAAGATCATGATGGCATTGAAAGTTTTAAGTTGGTGACATGGCTCAGCTGGTAAAACTACTTCCTGTGTGAGGCTTTATAATCCAAATTCCATTCCCAGAATCCACGGTAGGAGAATTGACTCTGAAAAGGTGCCCTCTGACCCTTGTGTATCCGCATGCATGCATACATATCTAATAAATTTAAAAAGTTTTTGAGTTCTTTTTTTTTTTTTTTTTTTTTTTTTTTTTTTTTTTTTTTTGGTTTTTCAAGACAGGGTTTCTCTGTATAGCCCTGGCTGTCCTGGAACTCACTCTGTAGACTAGGCTGGCCTTGAACTCAGAAATCTGCCTGCCTCTGCCTCCCGAGTGCTGGGATTAAAGGCGTGCGCCACCACGCCCGGCTAGTTTTTGAGTTCTTATGCCAAATCAAAATGTTTTTATTTCAAAAAGCTAAAACCTAAAGAGTAATCTTAAGACTTTAAAAAAAGGAATTCATAGCAAAGATAGTTTAACCAAGAGATCATAATAAATGTTCCACATGATCCTTAGTCACTAAGAAAAGCTCGGGTACAGTTAATAAATCGAGTTTAATAGAGTGAAGGCATGAGCAATGTGAGCATTGGGAGCAGGGGGCAGGAGCAGGATCCACAGGGTTTGCTGACTGCTACCCTTGCTCCAGATGCACTCAGAGACCCTGACTTAGGGGACCCGGTGGTGAGGAATGACCAAGCAAGATTCCTGACATCATCATCTGGCTTGCACGCACCCAGACATACTTGTGCACATACTCAGCAAAGAACTCCAAATTTACCCTTTTTTGATGAAAGTCATTTAAAAGCTAATACTTGTAATTAGAATTTCAGTCTCTTGGTTATTGGTTCATTTTGGGTTTTGGTTTTTTTTCTTTTTCTTTTTTGATGTATGCTAAGGTTGAGAGTATTTGCAGTTAAAATCTAAATAATAGTAACCACTTTTTTCATTTGTTTTTTATGGTATACTAGTATTCAAGATTTGAAAGAAAGGATTAGACAACGTACCAACTTACCACTGGGGCCAAGTATTGATACACACGGGGAAACTTTCCTATCTCAAGAAGTGGTAGTTAATCTTTTACAAGAAACCAAACAAGCCTTTGAAAGATGTCATAGGGTAAGAATAATAAATTAATTTTTAAGATATAGTTGTATAATTCAAGTTTTACTTTATTTATGAAAAAATTAGGACCAACTAATTTTTTAATATTGATTTTTAATTAATACGGTTTATACAAATTGCATATACTTATAGGTACCATATGAAGTTTTGATAAAATTATGAGTAATATTCTAATCAGAATGAGTATATGTATTCTCAAACATTCATCGTTTCTTTGTGGTAAAAACATTTAAAATCTAAAAGGACTTGTAGCATTTAAAAGTATATAGAACATTGTTAATCTGTTGTCATCCTACTAGTACAGTAAACCACCAAAGTCATTTCTCTTCCCTAATTAACAGTACTGTTCTGCAGCTTTTCTTCATTCTCTCTATCTCTTCTCAGTCCTTCCTTAGCCGCTACTGACTGTATTCTACTGACCGTGAAATTCTCTTCTTTAGATTTGGCATATGAGCAAGATCATGCAGTATTTGTTGTTCTGAGACTAGCTTATCTCACTTAACATGTCTTCCAGTTCCTTCACCATTGTGCAAACAAAAAGATTTTAATGGCTTTCATGGCTGAAAGCTGTTCCTTTGTGTGTATATATACCATATTTTCTTTATCCACTATTTAATGGATACTTAAATTGATTCTGTCTTTTGACTGTTGTGAATATTGTTGCAATAAAATTGGAATGCAAAGCCCTCTTTAAACTAGTAGATTTCTTTTCCTTTTTTGTATACCAAGTAGTGGGACTATTGGGTCCCACTTTTTAACGTTTGTTTGTTTGTTTTTTGAGACAGGGTTCCTCTGTGTAGCTCTGGCTGTCTTGGAACTGACTCTGTAGACCAGGCTGGCCTGGAACTCAGAAATCTGCCTGCCTCTTAACTTTTTTTTTTTTTTAAGATTTATTTATTTATGTTATTTATATGAGTACATTGTAGCTGTCTTCAAACACACCAGTAGAGGGCATCAGATCCCATTACAGATGGTTGTGAGCCACTATGTGGTTGCTAAGAATTGAACTCACGACCCGTGGAAGAGCAGTCACTGAGCCATCTCTCCAACCCCTTTTTTTTAACTTTGTGAGAAACCTCTACAACATTTTTCACAACAGCTGTTTATATTCCCACCAACAGTGTAGAAATGTTCTCTTTTTTTCCATATCCCCACCAGCATGTTACCTTTTGTCTGTTTGCCTTCCTAACTGAAGTAAAATGATTGTTTTCACTGTGTTAGTGCCTTATAGATTCTTCATTTGAACCTATGATTATTAGATTTTTATAATTGTACATATTTTCTCCTTTTTCTGTTTCCTGTACTATGTAGAAGCTTTAGAGTTGAATGTAATCTTGTCTGCTTTTACTTTTGTTTCCTTTGCTTTGGGGGTCTCGTTCAAGAAGCTTTTATCCATTCTAATGTTATAAAGTATTTTCACTATCTTTTTTTTTTATTTTCATAATTTTAGTGGTTATATTTAAGACTTTAATCTAATTTGAGTTTATTTTTGTCTGTGATTAGTGATAGTAGGTACCTGCATACTATCCCACACCAAATGAACACAGTCTTTCTCTAATTTGTCTTAATATTTTTGTCAGATCAAAAAGAAACTTCCTGTGGCTAAACCTGGGGCAACACCAATCTATGTATATAATGTAACTCTTTAGGGGGTAGTTTAATAATGTGTCCATTTAGCCACATAGAAGCAGTAGGTTCACCATTAGGGTCTGTTACCTTGGCCATGGCCTTTGACCAAGTTCACAGTACTAGGCCTGAACTCACTCATGTGGAACAAGCTTCAGATCCTATTAGAACCTAGTTGGTTGCTTCCATAACTGTTATACCACTGTTCTCCCAGCTTATTATTCATTCCTGATCAGTTTAGGTTTTCTGCTCCTTTATAATAAGGTATGTGTCCTAGAATTTACCCATTTCTTCTAGACTATCAAAGTCATTGACATACCTTTATTCATGATAATCTGTAATCATTTGCATTTTTATAGTTTTCATTATAATGTATACTTTTTCATCTTTGATTTACTTGTATAGAAATGTTTGGTTTTCCTTTTTCTGAAAGGGTCTTACTCTGTAGCCCCGGTTAGCCTGGGATTCACTATGTCACTATGTTGACCAAGCTGGCCTGGAATTGACAAAGACCCTCTGCTTCCTGAGTGTTGGGATTAACACTGTTCATGACCATACCTAGCACTTAGTCTACTTGTTTTAGTTGTTCGTTTATTTATTTTGAGATTATAGTGTAATTACATTATTCTCCACCCCTTCTTCACCCTTTACTCTTTTAAATTCATAGCCTCTTTTTATTAATTATTGTTATATTCTTAAATTCATGAATACAACCTTCTCAGTCTGTATACTGTTACTTGTATGTATGTTTTCATAACCAAATTGACATGTCATTCCCTGGGGAAAGCTATTTCTCCCACACTCAGCATTCCTTAGTTGCCTGTAGTCCTTTGTGTAGGGCTGAAGCCTCCAGTTCTCCCCCAATCCCATGTTAGCATATCTATTGTTGTCCTTGTTCAGCTCATGTGTTGTTGGTGGACTTATGAATGTAGCTTCTGACATTCTAGTAGACAATACTCTCATAGCAAACTTGAAATCTGAAAATCAAAAGTAGTAATAACTAAATGTGAAATGGTACGTTTTTAAAAGTCCATGTTCCTCTTGCTCTTGTAATCTTTCTTCTCTTCCATAACCATCCCTGAGCCTCAGGTGCATAATTGTGTTGTAGCTGTATTTGCTGAGACGTAAGTCTGCTTTTAAAAACATACTCATTTGTCTCTGTAAACTTCTAGTGAGAACTGCTTCATCCACAAGATACTGGTTATTTCCATTATTGTTTATATCAAGAAAAAATTCCTTTGTTGATTTTTGCTGATGTAGTTGTTTAATTTCCATGTATTTATATAATTTCCAAAGATTTTTCTTGTTATTAATTAATTTTATTTAGGAAAATACTCAACTTTTAAGAATTTATTCAGATTTGTTTTATGTCTCCTATCATCTATAATGAAAAATGTTCCATGTGCTGCTGAGAATATATATGCCCCTCTAAGGGACCTTATTGTAATGGAACAAATCTTTCCCTTTAAACTTGTTAATATTTGCATCTTTGATTGTTCTAATATTAGGTAATTTTAGTTGTTAGTTCCTTTTGTTGAATGAGTTCTATCATTATATAATGACTTATTCTTGTCACTTTTAAGCTTTTATTTGATTTAAATGATTCCTGCTTTTCATTTGGATTTCATCTCAGTAATATCCTTTCCTTTTCTTTTTATAATATACAATTGTCTTTAGAGGTGAAATGGGTCTTTTGTTTATATAAGTAGTATATAGTTGAGTCCTTTTTAGATTCCACTCAGCCACTCAGAGAATTTAGTCCATTTACATTTAGTATAGTCATTGATTGGTAAAATTTCACTACTGCCAATTTTTTTGCTTGTTTGTTATTTTTGCTTTGTTTTCTTTGCTTTTTTTTAGTTTCTTCCTTTTACAGTTTTTCTTTGTAATTAAATGATTTTTATCTACTAGTGTATATTAGTAGGTGTATATTTTATAGTTATGATGTTACTCAAGCAACTTTCAATTATAACAAGCTGTTTTAAACAACAATTTAACTACTATAGGATAGGAGCAAAAAAAAGAATAATAAAAACTTTTCTACTGCATTCCAATTCTCTCTACATTTTCAATTTTTTAATGTCCCATTTCACTTTTAGTGTACTCTTAGATTTTAGATTTTATGAAAGTGTTATACTTGTTCTTTTATGTACTATGATTATTGTATTAAAGCTTTCTGGAATTTATTTGTAGTGTCAATTCTTCTCAGGGAGTTTAGTACCTTTAGATGTTTTCATCTTGTTAGCATCTCATTATTCTAGTTTATCGAACTCCCTTTAAACATCTGTTTTGGGATTTTTTGTTTTGTTTGTAAGAGAAATGTGATAAATATCCTCAGCATTTGTCTGGAAATGTCTTACCTCTCTATTTCTAAGAGCTAGTTTTGCTGAGTACAGTATCCTGGTCGGCAGGTTTTAGTTGTTGGGCTGCTTTTTGTTTTTGTTTTCCCTTCAATGTGTGGGTATCAAGTTTCTGCCACTCTGCAATTGAATGACAGAATAGAGTTTTGGTGTTTTGTTTTGTTTTTAAAAGACTCAGATACATACTACTGAAAGGGAACAGAAGAAGCCACATTTTGCCTCTAAAGACAGATGTATACTCTCAATCTCGTTACCTGCTATTTGTTCCTTTTTTTCTTGGTGCTTTTAGAATCTCTTCTTTAACCTTTGAAATTTGGTTATGACTCTTTGTAGTATAAATTCTCTATTCTTTTTTTTTTTTTTTTTTTTTTTTTTCCTTTTGAGACAGGGTTTCTCTTTGTAGCCCTGGCTGTCTTGGAACTCACTCTGTAGACCAGGCTGACCTGGAACTCAGAAATCCTCCTGCCTCTGCCTCCCGAGTGCTGGGATTAAAGGCGTGTGCCACCTTTTACTTTCCTATCCTTGCATCCCCATAGCCCAAGTATTAACTCTTTTAATGCTTTCCTACAGTTCTGTATGCTTTAGATATTCCGATTACTTTTTTCTTCTCCCTATCTGTTTTGGGGAGAGGGATGGCTGATTCTTTAGCTTCTTTCTGCTATTTATATTTTGATTACTTTTTCATTCTATTTACTATTCTTTTAACTCCAGGATTTCTTTTTGTTTTGTTTTTTAAGTTATTGCAATTTTCTTTGGCAAACTGCAGAATTATTTGCATATATTTTCTTGTGGTTTCTAGAATTTCTTTAAAACATCTACTTTGAGTTTTCTGTCTTGAAAAATCACATACTTTGGGTGGTTTTGGTGCCTTACTTTTGTTCATTATTGGGTCCCTGGAAACTCCGGATGCTTGTTGACCTACAGCAGTGCCTACATGTTGAAAGATTAGGTGTTAATTACCAGCATAGCAATTTGCCTTTGTCTATGTATATTCATTCTTCCAAAATAATCTGTTTATTATTTTCACTAAGACTGTTGTCACTGTCCCTGTTTTAACACTAGATGGCACCCTAAATAGAGATTTTTACCAACTCTCTGGTTCCCTAGCTGTCATCTCAACAATAGTGAGTGTCTCAAAGCCCAAGTCTGTCATAAATCCATAATCATCCTATAAAGCTGACATTGGCAGGATAGCGGGAAGACCTAGACAATAGGAGCTCCTTAGAAAGGTAGGTCATGCTGTCTATGCATCTTTCTCCTCATGAAGGCTGGGTGTATTGCTGATCCAAAAGCTGTTTCTACAGTTATTGGTCTGTGTTCAGCACTGCAGGGTTCTTTCTTAGCACTCCACAGCCTTGCTCTGGGAGGCCTGGTCCATACCTCCAAAATAATAACTTGCATTCATTACTTTCTTCTTCTCCAGATAACAAGTTATCTGTCTTTGATGTCACAGCAATCATAATACTTAATCTTACTCAGAGTTCATAGTCTATCAAAATGAGTATAGCACAAGGATAAGACAAAGGCTTACACTGTTATGGTCTGCCCAGTGCTGTGGTCTGTTTGTAGCCTCTGACCTCTAAATATCTGGAGGTGCTTATATCTGGCCCATTCAGACTGTCATTTCCGCCTTGTACGCACAGGTATAAAGGCTCCAACTGTGGGCATTGGGCTCAAGAGAAGGCCTATTGGGTTGTGTCTCATATTAACTCTTACCATGGTAGACCTAGCATTCAGTTCCGAGGAAAACTTGTATGCTTAATTTCCTTTCCTCCTTGTAGCAGATGAAATCTTTGTACGCATTGTGTTGCTCAGGTCTGTAGTAGCATGATAAAAAACTCTTGGTTGCCATTACTGAACCTAAGCTGACCTGTACCTGAGATTTGTGGCTAAAAGACCTGATATTCATTATCTTAGATGTTTATTCAAGGACCAAGCTGCAGTTGGCAGTGGTGTGGGCCTGAGCTCAACTCTGTTGTAGGTTTCTGCTTAGCCAGTCCAGAGGATCCATCTATAGAAACTGGCTTTGGGCAGTAGCAGTGAGGCTTTGCTTGGTACTGTACTTTATAGCATGTTCTGCTAACTAATCTAACCACTTGAAATGTTACATATTAACTTATTTAATCATCATAAAGACCTGATGATGATTCTTACAGTTTTATGGTGGGGCACCATACTCTTACATACTAGAATCAAGTATTTAATTCCTCCATTAGCTGAGGAAAATGTATTTTGTTTATATGCATATATTATTTCTACATTTTGAATGCCAATACATTAATATAAACATTAGTAGAAATTTTCAAAGAATATACACTGACTCTGGGTTAGTTTCCATCAGAGAAGACTCTCTACTGACACTCAGGAGTCATGCTGGACTCCTGTCTGCAAGTCTAGCAGAATACCTTTAATAGTGTTAGGAGTGAGCTCCCTCTGGTGCCATGGGTCTCATTTTGTATTTCATGCAAGTCTAACAGCTTATTGGTTTCTAGGAGAGAAAAGTCTGGTTTTGATTGGGATGATAGTGAATCTATAATTCTATTTGGGAAGAACTGATACATATTTTTTATTATAAAATAAAAGATAACTTTTATTTTGTTCTTTTGTCCTGTTGCTCTGGCCAGTGTGAAATAAAAGTACAGAGAACAGACACTTGTCTTTATACCTTTCCTTCAGGGCACAGCATGTAGTCTTTGATCTCTAAGTATGATGCTGACTCTGACTATAGTTTTTGTTTTTTTTTTTTTATAGATAATGCCTTTCAGTTTGAGCAAAGTCTTTTATACTAGTTTATTTAAGTTTAGTATTAAGTTTAGATAGTATTTGATCCTAGTACTTGGAAAGTGAGACCTTGAGTATAGCTCTCACACATAAAGCAAAGTGTGATTGAAGCCGGCCTTGGCCACAGGAGATGCTGTAGCACACAGTGAGCAAAGGATTACTAAATAAAACAAAGGATTTCCTGTTACAATTTGTTATATGCTTTCTCTTTATTTTTTTGGAAGTATCATGCTAACTGATATTTCAGATGTTAAGGGTTGCTAAATTTAAAAGACAAAACAAAACTTTTAAAAAACTGCATTTATTTATAATTTGTGGCACGCATTTTGGAGGTCAGTGAAAAACTTAAGTTGGTTCTCTCTATCTTCAAATGTTAAATACATTTTATCAGACTAGGCAGTGAGCTTGTTCAGCTCTGAGCAATCTTGCTGGCCCACATATGCTAAATTTTGTTACAAGATTTTGCAAAAGTGTCTATGAAGACTGTTTGCCTTTGATGTCTTTGTCATGTTTTAGTAATGAAAATAATGCTATACCCATAGGACGATAACCAGAGTATTTCTGTTTCCCCTTTCAATTGTTTGTGAGTGTAGATAATGGTCCTTCCATCCTAAATGTTTGCTGTAACTCACCAGGGAAGTGATTTGAGCTTGTGGTTTTCTTTGTAGGGATTTTAAACTAAAAATTCAGCTTATTTATTATATATAGAAATGTTCAGGTAATCTAATTGTAAGTGAGCTTTGGCAGTTTCGTCTGTCTATCTGTCTTTCAGATATGACTATGTAGGTCAGGCTGACCTCAACTTCCCGAGATGCATCCCCCTCCCTCTGCCTCCTAAGTGCTGGTATTAAAGGTGTACACCACTCTGACCACCTAGTTTATATCTTTTAAAGACTTTTATATTTTACAGAAGTTGCATTTATTTGAATAAAGTTATGACACTTTCTTACTGTCTTACCAGTTTTTGTGGAATAATTAGTAATATTTAGCTATAGTAATAATTAGCTATTTTATTCACAATATCAGAAATTTGTTTCTGATACAGATTTTTTTCTGAACAAATCATGATATATTGATTTTCAAAAAAGATTTATTTATTTTATAAATGTGTACACTATTGTTATATGTGAGTACACTGTCACTGTCTTCAGACACACTAGAACAGGGCATTGGACCCCATTACAGATGATTGTGAGCCACCATGTGGTTGCTGGGAATTGAACTCAGGACCTCCAGGAAGAGCAATCAGTGCTCTTAACTACTCAGCCATCTCTCCAGCCCCCAAGGTGTATTGATTTTACCGATTTTACCAAGAACCACTTTTTTGTTTCATTAGTCCCTCCACCCCTTGGGTTTCCCTGATTTTTGTTTATTGTTTCCTTCCTTCAACTTGCTTAGGTGCTATTTGTCCCTTTCCTGGTTGTTTTTGTCTTGGTTTGGTCTTTAGGTAAAAGCTGAGTGTGCTGATCTTTTCCAGTGTGTGCATTTAACTACTTTTCTCTCTTAAGTACTGTGTTAGTTGAAAACTGAGTTTTTTAATTCATTTCAAAATATTCTTTAATTTCTCTTTGATTTTTTTTTTTCTGGCCCCAATATGATAAAGAAATTGTGTTATTTGGTTGCCAAACATTTGGAGACATACTAGATGCCTTTCTGTTAATGACTTTGGATTTTATTCCATTGTAGTGGAAAAACTTTGCATCATAATGCCAATCCCTTTTAATCAGTTTTCTGTTTATCTCTTCTATATGTTATGCATGGATTTGGGGTAAGCAGGAGAAAGGTGAAAACTTAGGCTTGGATTTTATGATTTATGATGAAGGTAACAGTACCTGTTGAACATCAAAAACAAAAGAAAAAGAATAGAGAGATTGGTAAGAATTAATCTTTGGAGTGTGTTTAAGAAGTCCATACAAGCCGGATGTGGAGGCGCACGCCTTTAATCCCAGCACTTGGGAGGCAGAGGCAGGCGGATTTCCGAGTTTGAGGCCAGCTGGGTCTACAGAGTGAGCTCCAGGACAGCCAGGGTTACACAAAGAAACCCTGTCTCAAAAAACCAAAAAGCAAAACAAAAAAAAGTCCTTACAAGTCGGAATATATAATCACTGGGGTTTTAAAATGGTATATGGAATTCTTTATAAATGTACTTTAAACATCAGGCTTATATTGTTACATTAGAATTTAGTGTCCTTAATTTGAAACTTCAGAATCTTCATGCTCCAAAATAAAAAATTCTTGACCACTAATACAGTGGAACATTGGAAAGTTCTACTCATGGCCTTAAAGTTTAGTAAAATATACTATATTAAGTTGTCCTTATGCTATTTGTATAAGGTATTCATAAAACATAAATAAACTTTATTATTAAATTTGACCTCATTATATATTTGTAAATATTTCAAAATCTAAGAAGTCCAACAATATTAACCTGAAAGTTGGGGTAATACTGTAAGTAGTTTTGGCAGAGACAGAAAGCAGTTCATCAATTATATAGAGCGTAGTTAATACTTTTTAAGAAGAGTTCATTTTTCTCAGCATAACTGCTAACATTTCTTTAAATAGTCTAATAGTAGCAACATCAAAGTAAAAAGCGTGAGCTTAGTGTAAATTAAGTTTGCAATTTTCCTATTTTATTCCAGCCTTAAAACTAAGGAGAAATACTATTAATGTTAGGTTATCTTATATGAGGATATTACAACTTGGTGAAATTGGGTAACATTCTAAAGACTTACTCCACCAGGATATGATAAGTTAAATTTGATTTTGTTATATTTTTATTACTGTGTATATTAATTGATTTCATAGCCTAATTCTACAAGTATCTTTTGTTTTGTTTTGAGTTTCACTAGAACATCCTAAGTTAGCCTCTAAGTTAGAGGTTCTCAAATTTCTTTGTGATCCTGGCAATTCAAAATGCTTCCCACATTGTTATCAGAGTGTACACATATGCATATGTGTGTTTCTTAAAAGTATAATTGGGTTTTACTCAAAGATTACAATCTAGATTTGGAAAAACACTTGCTCTAGGTTAAGAGAGCTACAAACAATCTAGAGGATTGATTATAATTGTATGGACAGTGAGATAGAACAGTCACATATGTTACCTGAAATAGTGTTCTATAAAAAAAGTTGGCTTTATTAAAAGTTGAGGTTTTTTTTAATGTAGACTTGAAGAGTAATACTGTTTTTGCTTATTTTTAAAGCTTTCTGATCCTTCTGATTTACCAAGGAATGCCTTTAGAATTTTTACCATTCTTGTGGAATTTTTATGTATTGAGCATATTGATTATGCTTTAGAAACGGGGCTTGCTGGTAAGTATACTTCTACTACACTTTTTGTTAAACTCTTTTAGTTCTGCTTGGTTGAACAGTATTCATAATGCTGTTTTATTTGCGACTTTTGGGTGATGAATTCAGTTCAACACAATGTATTTTGTGCTTCTCTAATAATAGGGTGTGCTCGGTACTAAAAATTAAACCTAGGCTTAATTTTTACATATTGTTTACATCCAGTAAAGAAAGGCCATAGATTACTTAACTCAGCACAATATATTGGCAGAATTTTTGACAGTGGTCTATGCTATAAAATGTCAAGGAGCATAAATAGAGGTAAGAATAATTCTGCTTAGGAATTGAGTAATGAAGTTTAGAGAGAAAAATATTCAAAAATAAATTTGGAAAGGAATACATTTATATTAAAGTTTTCAGCTTCATTCTTTTGGGTTTACTACTTTGTAACTATAGTATAATAACAACATATTCCTTGGCTTCCAATCTCCTTAACATAGTTGATAACCTGACCCTGTAACCTGTTAAGTGGGGATCTCAGATTTAACATTTTAAAAATGAAATTCTTTAGCCAGGCATGGTGGTTCACGTCTATAATCCCAGCGTGCAGGATGCCAAGGCAGGGGTCACTATGAGTTTGAGGCCAGCCTAGACTATATAGTGATTTTTGAGTAACTTAAAAATAATAAAGAAACTATTCCTCCAACAGTGTTCTTCTCTTAGTTTTTTAAGGAAGTTGTTAGTTACCAAACCCAGAAAATGCTTTAACCTTCCTGTTTTCATTGCTAATAGCAAGTTCATTAGCAAACACTGTAGGTATACATAATTTATCTACTTTGTTTCATCTCTCCGGATACAATCCCACTTTGAGCAGTGCCATCGTCTAACTGGCTCCTGTGCTCATTCTTGCCTTCCCTAGTCTCTATGCAATAGCCAGCTTAATTGTTACTTTCTTTCTTTTTTTTTTTTTAAAAAAAGGTTTATTTTATGCATATGAGTATGCTGTTGCTGTCTTCAGACACACCAGAAGAGGGCATCAGATCCCATTACAGATGGTTGTGAGCCACCGTGTGGATGCTGGGAATTGAACTCAAGACCTCTGGAAGAGCAGTCAGTGTTCTTAACTGCTGAGCCATCTCTCCAGCCCTAATTGTTATTTTCTTATTGATGACTCTTCAGTGATTATTACTCTTGGAGGGAATAAAAACAAACTACTTAAAACAATATGATCTGTAGTGTGCCTCTACAGGTTTCTCACCGTGCTGCAATTCCTACTGTGCCCAATAACCCTGGTCTTCGTTGTTTTCCTGTTAGGCTTTTTGCACTTGGCATTTGTCCATTGCAGAAAACTTCCCCCTCAGCTCTTACATTTGTCTTTTCAATCTGACCTCAACTAAGATGTCCCCTTTTCAGAGACACTTGTGCTGATCACCTTAGATGCAGTAGTTAGTGTTCCTTAGGCGGCATAGTTCTCCATTGTCCCAGAGTTGAATTTGATTTGTCAATGTCTGTCTCTTCTCAGTACTTACTCATGTAGCACATACTTGTTACATGGTTAATTATGGGATTCATGTTCTCATAAAAATGATAGACAAACGATTAGGAAATATAATAAAGGAAAACAAAACTAGATAAAGGATAGAAAGAGAATACTAATGGGGAGACAGGGTAAAAGATTTACAGGCAGAATTTTTTTTTCCTTATTTATCATTTATTTTGTGTGTGTTCACGCATGTAGAGGTCAGAGGACAACTTGCAGGAGTTGGTTCTCTTTTTCCACCATGTTTGTTCCAGGGATCGAACTCAGGTGGTCAGGCTTGGCAGCAGGCACCTTTACCCACTGAGCCATCTCGCCAGCCTCCCAAAAGCTTTTTATGAAAGGGTAGTCAGAGAAGGCTTCTGAGAAGACACATGAACCAGAGAACTCAATAAAGTGGTGAGTAAACTGAATATTTGGAGTAAGAATAATCTAAGTAGAGGCAACAGCATATTAGGAATATATAGGGATATATAGGAATCTCAGTTGTTTAGTCCCTCCTACCCTCCAGCATTATACTCTAGCCTATAGAAAGCATATACAGTTCAGAAAGTTTCTCTTGGCTGTGTAAAATACCAGCCTAGAAACCTTTAATAATGAACCAGATTTAGCTATAGTTCAGTCACTGACTTAACTCTATTACCTTCATAACCAACAATATCTATTAGTGAATTTTAACTTAATTAGAGTAGACTGTTGACATCAAGTATTTAAATTGTGCTGGTAGAAAATGACTTAGTGTAGTCATTTGTATCGGAATAATTTAAATATTTTGACATGTGATTACAGAATAAGATGATGAATAAGAATAAGGGCTAGTAAAATGGTTCAGCAGTAAAAGGCACTTGTTGCCAGCCTGACAACTTGAGTTCAGTATCCAGATCCCATGGTGGAAGGAGATAACTGACTCTTGAATGTTGTCCTCTGACTAACACACATACATAACTAAAATAAATTTGTTCATTAGAAATAACAAGATAACAAGGAGTAAGGTATGAAGCCTTTATTGTCCATTTAGAATGGAAACTTTCCTATTGATTTCAATAGCAGTATTTGAAATGTTTAGGAAATTTTCATTTGGACTGGGAATATTCCTCATATCCATGAGTATGTTCAATAGTGTTCATGGTCATTGTTCCTAATGACCACATACATTCTGCCAGGTAATAAGACATACTGGAGTAGCATTGTAGAGCTTTCTCTTTACTGAAATTATTGTCTTTAGGTAAAGTCCCAAGTCAAAGCACACTATGCATATATATTTTAAAATAATTTTCATTAATGTACCTTTTTCCTAAGGAGCTTATTCCATACAACTTACATTGCTTTTAACCTGTATGTATATACAGGTTTTATGTATGTTAGTAAATAGTTTTCCTTTTTTTTTTTTTTTTACATATTATTAGTTAAATACATCCACTAATACTGCCTTAATTTCCATGTTTTATGGTGATTAGTATTTTCTACATGTGCTTCAGTTTTTTTTAATTGTATGTTTGTGTTGGCACCTTTAATTTTCCTACCAATGATGTGTTTTTTTGTACAAAGCATCTTTGTTTTCCATTTGTAAAGCTGCTCTAGGTAGTAAGAACTCTGGGCAGTAAGGTTATATATTATCACTAGCTGTAAGGTTATATATTATATATCACTAGCTGTAAGGTTATATATTATCACTAGCTGTAAGGTTATATATTATCACTAGCTGTAAGGTTATATATTATATATCACTAGCTGTAATGTTATATATTATCACTAGCTGTAAGGTTATATATTATCACTAGCTGTAAGGTTATATATTATCACTAGCTGTAAGGTTATATATTATCACTAGCTATAAGGTTATATATTATCACTAGCTGTAAGGTTATATATTATCACTAGCTGTAAGGTTATATATTATCACTAGCTGTGGGTGCTTTGCTTAGCCTTCTTAAGTTTAGATAGAAACACTGGCATCTCCAGCTAAAAAGAGGAAGGGTCCTTGAGTCCATGTATTTCTCTTTATGAAAGGAGGAAGTGGATCTAGAGAGGGTTTCAGCTCCATCTTTTGGTGTCAGAATGTTGTTGATAAGCACAGAGTATTAGGAGATGTTGTGGGTGATGAGGGTCTGAATAGTTCTGAGGACAGAGTGGAGAACATGATGAGCACAGTGTGTAGCTGTGGTAGGAAGTTTTGGGACAGAAGGAGAAGGTAGAGCCCAGGCACATTGTTAATTGATTCATTTTCCATTTTATCTAAACAAATCATGAAGATGATTAACTTTGGGGTATAAAAATAGCTTTGGATAAATTAATTGTTAAGCTGTTTAATCTATAGAACTGTTGCTGATTTATTATGTGACAGTTAATTTTATTCATGTGGTATATATATAAATCTTTTTTTTTTCTTTTGCTCAGTTTTTTTAAAGGTTATTCTCACTTACCTATGCCTTCTGATTTTAGGAATCCCATCATCAGATTCTAGGAATGCAAATCTCTATTTTTTGGATGTTGTACAACAGGCCAATACTATTTTTCATCTTTTTGACAAACAGTTTAATGATCACCTAATGCCACTAATAAGGTTAGTTACATTGTCATATTTTCATTGGTATTCAATGACTACTATATTTTTATTATTATTTTTAAATAATACATCTTCATGTAAGCATCAAACAGGACAAGAGGTTTGAAATAAAAATCTTTTCTTTCTTCCTTGAATTCTTGTTTTCTCTTCTCACTCTGCTGTTAATTTTGATATATTTGAAAAGTTTTAACTATCATGAACCAAAATCTGAAATCTAAGGTGAAAAGGGCCTTCCAGCTTAGAGCAGCTCAGCTGTTTGCATCCTTTGGAAGGCAGAGCAGATAACAGGCATGGTGGTATATGTAATCTTATCTACTCAGGAGGCTGAGGCAGGAGGATGAAAAGTTTGAAGCAGTCTAGTCAACATAATGATTTCAAAGTCAGCTTGGATAACTAAGATGCAATCTCACACAGTGGTTTTATGTTTGATTGTTTGTCTCTGTTCTTCTGCACCTGCCTAAGGCATTCTTCTGATTTGTTTAATAAAGAGCTGATGGCCTATAGTTGAGGCAGGAGAGGAAAGGCGGGTTTCAGGCAGAGGAAGGACCTCTGGGAAAAAATTGATAGGCAGGAGATTATCAGCCAGCCAGACACAGATGAAGTCAGATGTACTGGAACTGAGTGAAAGGTAATGGGCCACATTGCAAACATGGACTAGAATAAATGGGTTAAGTTATGCAAGCTAATCAGGAGGTAGTCAGCTAAGACCTAAGCTTTAATAAATAATAAGTACAAGCTGGCAAGTCTGAGACAGTGTTGTCATAAGTTAGTTCTTCCCTCCCGCCTCCCTCCTCCCCTCTCTCGCTCTTTTCTTCCTTCCTTCCTTCTCTTTTAAGGGCTGAGTCTAGGAGAGGTATATAGGATTTTCAGGGAAGAAAAGGAATTGACAAATATTGTAATTATGTTATACATATATTCACATGAACACCAGTAGATGTGATACACTTGTAAAGATTACAGAAAACATGAATGAACATATTTTGATAAAGCACTAGGATTTGGATCATATCTTCATATCAATTTATATGTACTTTTAAGGCATTTGAAAATTAAATAGAATTATATACATATGAACATATTTCACAAAGTTGTTTTCTTAGCACTTTTATCTATGCAGGAAATGTTGAAATAAATGAGTTTGATAGATTATATAAACAGTGTTATGCCATGTCTAGACCAGAAACAAGTTCAAAGATAATTTATGATTCCCAAATTAGACTTTGAAAGGAAGTTTACTGTTTTTCTGTGTAACTCAGGTGAGTATTACAGACATGAGCCACCGAGCTTAGCTTAGAAAATGTTCTTCTTAATTTAGTTTTTAAAAGAACTATTATGCCACATAACATAGAGTCATAGGAGTTTTAGTGTTGTTTATTCTTTAGTATTTTGAGGCTTTTGGACATTTTAATAGTATTCAGAAGGCAACCATGATTATTAGGTTTTGTGTGTTTTATTTATTAAAAAAGCTAAATGTAACTGGATTTACTTTCTACTGTTCACATTATTAGTTGGATTTATTATATTTGTAAGAGTCTGGTGATACCCATGACTTTTATTATTATTACATCAGATATTTAGTTTCAAATTCAAAGCTGCATGGTTATGTTAAGTCCTATTTCCTTAGAGATCAGAATAACAAGTCTGTCTTTTTTTGGTTTTTAATGGGTTAATTTTTCTGGTTTGAATGAATTGGATATATTAATATACATAATTGCAAGTAATGACTTATTTTGTAATTATTGGATTTATGAGCAAATGAAAATAACAGGTGTTAGTATTATTTACAAATATGAATACACAATATACAGATTATAAACTTGTCAAATAGGCTACTAATGGGAGGGTTTGTTTTTTCCCCCTTTGTAATAAATAATAGCTCTTCTCCTAAGTTATCTGAATGCCTCCAGAAGAAAAAAGAGATAATTGAACAGATGGAGATGAAATTGGATACTGGCATCGATAGGCAAGTTAACCGTTTTTTATCTCCTGCTTTTTTAAAAATTGTAGAATCACATTTGCATAGCAGCATGAACAGAGTTTTTAAAGTTGATTCTTTAACGTACTGTTCTCATCTATAAGAGAATTTTTTTTCCTGGAAATCAGTATGTTTAAATATATTTCAAATCAAATTCAGATTTTAAGCCCCACTCATCTGCATCATGCATGTACAAGCTACAAATTCCTTTAAAAACTGAGATGCCAAGCTGAGGATATCGACCAGGGGGAAGCCCTGCACTTGCCAGAGCTGCTGAAACAACAAAGACTTGCAGTATTTAGGATTACATTTCCACGTAGTAGCTTCAGCCTTATCTGTGAAGTATTGTAATAATTGTACTGGTTTTGTAAATGTAACTTCTGTTAAATGAATTTTAAAACTTACTGAAGATAATTACTTTCCAGATTTCTGTTTTGAGAATATGATGTTCTTACACTGATTGAAAGGTAGTAGAGCTCCCAGTTGTGAAGGATTCGCTACATCCCACCATCTTATGTTGGCCTACTGTCATTTTGTAACTTGACCTCATCATTGTTGTGCTTAATTATATGATCCGTCTCTTTAACATGAAACTTATCTTTTGACCACTCTGTCTTGCAGCCCCTTAGTTTGAATAAGCTGAGTGATGGCTCACTATTGAGGAGTCACATAGATAGGTTAGATGTTGTTGGTGCCTTTATTGTCAGCTGGAGTCTCAGTACTGTCCTCCTGATTGGCTGTTAACTATGGGATTGAATGTGCCAACTTCCACAGCTGTTCTTTTCCAGCCATTTATCCTTCCACCTTCCTAAGTATTGCCTCAGAAGATCCTTAGTTGTGAAGTAACTGATTAGTGCTAGGTTATAAGATCTTTTCAAAAGAGAAAGATGATAAAACCAAAATATCAAGTTGATATCAAGTCATAGAATGACTTTTTCCCCCAAAAAATCTAGTTTGTCAATTCCAAAGTGGTTTTGTGATAATAGGCGATTAAATAATTTAACTTAATTCAGTATAATCCGTAGGTAAAATTGAGCGAGTTAAGTGAGTCATATATATTGTGTTCTCAATCTTTAGGACATTAAATTGTATGATTGGACAGATGAAGCATATCTTGGCTGCAGAACAAAAGAAAACAGATTTTAAGCCAGAAGATGAAAACAATGTTTTGATTCAGTATACTAATGTGAGTGGAACTAATATATTATCGTCTTTCTTAATTCTTGTACACTCATTAGTGCACCTGTTGTGTTGTTTTTAAAAACAAAATACCTAATGTTCAGTTTTACCAAATGAAGACTCTGCTAGCTCAGAAAGGCACAGAAAGCACCCAGCTGACCTTTGTCCTCAGCTGAAAAGGCTCCTTCTCCTTCTCCACTTTTTAAATACCGCTCAACTCCATGTCCCTCTTTCCTACTTCCTTATGTTCACCCCCTATCAACTGGTTGCTTGTTCCACCTTTTGACCTGTTGTGGACTTTATTTATTTAGCTCTTATTTACAAAAAATTCTTAGATTTAAGGTGATTGTTGGGAATGAGCTACACCACAACTACTTGTTTATAGTAAACAGAAAGCTCTTGGGTTACAGTGTGTGCTAGGGCTGAGCCACACCACAACATGAAGCAGATTTTTCTAGTTCACAGTCTTAGGGTTCACAGTGTGGGCAAATATCCTTCAACATAATTGTGCTTTAAGTGTTTTTTCTTATACTTAGAAGTTGGAAAACTGTATTTACATA
The DNA here is from genome assembly GCA_902729485.2 of Mus minutoides. Taxonomy (NCBI): domain Eukaryota; kingdom Metazoa; phylum Chordata; class Mammalia; order Rodentia; family Muridae; genus Mus; species Mus minutoides. Next base: position 727,246 of record LR749870.1, on the reverse strand, counting down.
TCTGTATAATAACTGTAAAAAAACTTTTACAGGCATGTGTAAAAGTTTGTGTTTATGTAAGAAAACAAGTTGAGAAGATTAAAAATTCCATGGATGGGAAGAATGTGGACACAGTTCTGATGGAACTTGGAGTACGTTTTCATCGGCTTATTTATGAACATCTTCAACAATATTCCTATAGTTGTATGGGTGGCATGCTTGCAATTTGCGACGTTGCTGAGTATAGAAAATGTGCCAAAGATTTCAAGGTACATATAAACAAATATTAGTTAAGCTTGCAAGTAAGCTCAGAAACAGAAGCTATACCATTAAAAACCTATACTGGAAATGTGTGATTTCACTGGCAGCATTAGGAGAAACCTCTAATTTAGTCTACCTAAAGGCGTGTTATTCCAGTTACATCTCAATATGAACATTTTTCCCATTGGGACTTTATTTTAGATAAGGTCATATTTCAGTACATTCCATCGAGATGGTCCTTTTAACATCCATGATGAATGATGTTTATGTCACACATTAGGAAAATAATAATCCTTTTTCATGTATGCTTATCTGAAATCCGTTTTCCCTAATGTTTAAATTATTTTTAAAGGTCTTATACTAATGATAATTAGTTCTAGTGTACCAAGTTACAAATTATTGGGAAAATTAAGTAATATAAATCTTTTTTTAAAGATTTATTTATTTTATGTATACGAGTACACTGTAGCTGAACAGATGGTTGTGAGCCATCATGTGGTTGCTGGGAATTGAACTCAGGACCTCTGCTTGCTTCGGCCCTGCTCTCTCCGGCCCAAAGGTTTATTTATTTATTATATGTAAGTACATGATAGCTGTCTTCAGACACCAGAAGAGGGTGTCAGATCTCATTACAGATGGCTGTGAGCCACCATGTGGTTGCTGGGATTTGAACTCAGGACCTTCAGAAGAGCAGTCAGTGCTCTTAATCACTGAGCCATCTCTCCAGCCCAATATGAATCTTTTTAATGGTTAAAACTTTTAGCTATGGAAACCTTTGAGTTTTAGCTCTTAAGAAGCTTTAAGAAATTCTAACATAGGAGGCAACTTTCCCCATATTATTAAGTTCTGACTAACAAAATGTGAGAAGACTTTGCAAAGCGTATAGGAAAATAAACTGCTGTGGTTCAGTGCTTCCTTTTTCCCTCTCTCCATTCAGATTCCAATGGTATTACATCTTTTTGATACTCTGCATGCACTTTGCAATCTCCTGGTCGTGGCTCCAGATAATTTAAAACAAGTCTGCTCAGGAGAACAACTTGCCAATCTGGACAAGAACATACTCCACTCCTTTGTACAACTTCGTGCTGACTATAGATCTGCCCGCCTAGCGAGACACTTCAGCTGAGCTGAATTTACAAAGGAAATGGATTGTTTTTTTTTTTCAGAAGGCCTCGGTAATGGGAAGCACAGGAGATTCCTTATGACACCGCCATTATTTTATGGGAAAAAATGACTGGAAGAAAACAGCAGCCATACTTACCTGGAATTTTATTTGAAATTTGGACACCTCTAGCTGTATTTTTCTTTTTTATCTTTTCCCTGTTTCGTTGAATTCTATACTTTAATTTATAAATTTCAAATTCTATACACCCACATGACTGTTATAATCCTGAAAAATGTTGGTGTCAGAAAATGAATGAAATTCACCAGTGTTCGGATTCTCGGTTTTTAACATATTCTACTTGGAAATCTTATCTTCCTGTTTTGCATTAAAAATAGGCGAAGTGCAGTAAAACTATATTTCTTATTTATCAGTTTTTCAGTGAAATTTTCATCGCTGGTGATTATTAATCAAGCTATTAGGTTTTCCTAAAGAACTTCTCACATCTCAAGAGGATCCCAGTTGAGCATCGCTTGTGTAGGTGGTGATGTGCTTTTCCTGAGGGGCAGCAACAGTGCTGGTCTAAGGAAAATCTCATGAGCTGAACTAACTATTGATGAACCATTTTAAGTAGACACTAGGAACAGATCAAAATGTATCTGCTTTCTGGGTAAAACTTAAAGTTTACTATTTTTTATTTGATAAATAGATTTTAAGTCAATTAATTAGCAAGAAATTAATGAAACTACCTTATTTTATATATAACTTAAGGTGGAAGACTTTTAAGGACCATATTTGTTATTTTAATACTCTTAAGGGAGTAAAAAAATTGATGTATAGTATAAACGGTGTATATGAGAAATAACACCATGTTTAGCAACAGTGCAGTCAATCCCTTAAGACTAACTTGAATGAGATGAGATGGCTAAACATGCAGGAGTCTTCTATTTTAAGAGGAACTGAGAATTTTAAATAATGAATAGTATATATTCCAAGTTTGGAGGCTTGCACCGAAAGCCTGCTTTTCAGACCTGTAGAGTCTGTCATTCTCCATTCTCGTTCTCCAGCCTCAAGGCATTTCTGAAGTTAATACTTCTTGAAGATTATTAATTGAATTGGCTTAATATGGCAACATAATAATTCACTCACAAAATTTTAAATATCAAATAAAACTTTAGAAAGGCCATTGCTCATAAACCCATCAGTTTGAGAATACAAAGTAGGTTATATGTCGTCCATTATTCTAAGTTATGTGTAGTTCATAGCCATCTAGGAACCAGGAAAACTGTAATCTTCAGGTCATTCATAGCATTTTTTTTTTCTTTCAGTGTAGGATTTTGGTCTAATTTGGGGGAACTGTTTTTCTTCTGAGAACCTGACTGAATAATTATCACCATTATCAAACTGCCTAGGTCCAGAGCTAACCACTACACAGCTTACTGTTGACTGAGTTTTCACTTTCTGTTTAGCCCAGTGTTACGATGGTAAGCGGAGGCAATGAGCAGGCCAACTTGTGTCTTTGTCACTTTTGCAGGACATAGTGGCAGGTTTAGAGGCTTTCCAGATAGCTGTCCTCAGAAAAGAGAGAGCCAGAACAGGTTCTTGATACTAGCAAAGCTCTGTGCGTGTACTGTTGCCACTAGAAAGTACTGATGTGAACTCAAATTATACCTCTGTTACTTAAAGCCAACAGTTTAAGGCAGTAGTTTTACTGGCCATTTGAACTCTTTGTACAGTGTCAATTTGTTAAAAAAAAAAAAAAAAGAAAGAAAAAAGAAAAATATCAAATAAAACATGAGATAACATTTTAAGACTTCCAAATCAGAGAAGCACTTGAAATTATTTTGTTTGGATTAATTTTTTAAATGTAAACCAGTTACTTGTTGCTTAGATATTTTGTTAATTATTATTTCCATGCTTGAGTTCTGTGCAATATTTTCCATTATGTCCACTGACAGGACAAAGAAAATTCAAAGTGATTACCTTATTTAGACGTGTTAACTTTCATGCTCAATAAACAAATTCCCTGCAGTTGTTTTTTTTTTTTTAATTTTTTTATTTCACCCTATTTTTACACTTTAAGGACATCTATAGTGAATTCTATAAGCAATTTTTACTTTAAAATATTTCTTGTTTTTCATAGCTTAGGTCTGCCCCATTTTTAGTGGAAAAGAACATGACTGTAATCAAGATTTAAAAATCTAACTAGAATAGATGAGGTATTTCTTTAAGGAAATAAAAATGTTACATTGTGTAAACCAGTATTCATTCTTTGCATTTTACTTTTTAAGTATTTATATGAGCCGGGCAATGGTGACACATTCCTTTAATCCCAGCACTTGGGAAGCAGAGGCAGGTGGATTTCTGAGTACCAGGCCAGCCTGGTATACAGAGTAAGTTCCAGGACAGCCAGAGCTACACAGAGAAACCCTGTCTTGAAAAAAAAAAAAAACAAAAAAATAAACAAACAAACAAACAAAAATACATATTTATATGTATTGACATCATAAAATTTAGTTCAGAATATATAACTCAAAAATGGTTGTCAGTAGATAAGATGCTTTTATATATACATGGGGATTTTCAGTTAGACATAATGGACATAATGGAACCTAATACCTTTACCAAAACTTAAATAAGACCCTTTGTAATATTCCACAGTTCTTTGTGAACTATGTGTAATATTTAGCTATCAATATTTAGTTTAAAAAGTGTTACAAAACACTGAAAATTATTTGTCTAAACTTGAGTGTCTTAATGTGACTGCTGAATGAACATAGACTCAGAAGGAAAACCAGCCTTTATGTTAGTTAAAGTGGTAAGAGCACATGACATGTCTTTATCCATAGGCTAAGAAGGAAGACTGGCCCCTCCATTACTGAAGATGATAGAGTATATAATGAACCCTTATCAAAAATTATTAGATAGTAGTTGAGTGGATGGATTTTTAGAGTCTGACCATGTAACCATTCCAAGACAGTTACTGGCCTCATTTAGGAGTGCCGTTGTTGGGAGTCCCTAGGGTCTTCCTTGCTTTAAAAAGTGCTGCTAATGTAGGTTAAAGGAGGTTAAATTCAAATTTAGTTTAAAGCAGGCAATTTGTGTTATACTTTCTTTGATCTTTCCATTTTTCTTTCCTTCTAAATATTTCACTATCTGAATACTATCTTACTGATGCACAATGAAATAATTATCAGCCAGTATATTGATTCAAAGTAGATTTACTGATTCCTTGAGATGCCTGTGTCTACATTAGTACACATCCAGATGAAGAGATCTTGGCTTCTAAAATGCCACTGCACCTCAGAGTAGTCACATAACGCATGCTTGAATTGTTGGTGCAGGAGTAAGGATCACTCAAATACATGCCTGGTTGGTGGCTAGAAAATCTTATATCTCCTGATTAACATGTTTTTTTCATACAAAAATATCCTGTCATTGCCCACTTATTTTTTAAGGAGTGTGAAATGTTTTTCACAAGCCCCCTGGACACTCATTGTTTGCTAATGGGGACTTTGGTATACAAAGCACTCTGATTTATCAAGTTCATTTAATGACTGACATTCAGTTTCTTTACTACTCTACTTGAGAGGGCTTATCCTATAATGTACTATATATTTTGGGAAAAAGATCAGTGCATATCATGCCAAATAATTTTGCATGATGTAAAAACAGCAATTTAAAATTTTAATGTATAATCAAGGTAATTAATTCTACATTTATTGGACTTGAGTTTCATGTACTGTGCTAAGTCCTTTGCATATATTTCTGATCCCAGAGTAACTCTATCATTTCAGTGCTACTATTTCTGTTTGGCAGGTGAAAACCCTAAGGCACAGAAGAGGTAAGGAGACCTTCAAGCTCTATAGTTGACACGGTCTCAGACTTAAATCTAGTATAATGAGAGTGAATAATGTCTTTTTTTTTTTTTACAATATATGTTGTATTTTTCTTATTTGTGGAACATTATATATATTTTTTATTTTGATAACCTTGTTTTACCCAGTTTTCTTTTCTCCCAGTATTTGGTCCTCATTGTGAAATGTAAATATGAGGTTGGAGTACAAGACCTGTATCAAGCTACTGTTAGATTTTTTTTTTCTTAAATGTGTTCATTGTGTGATCATACTTTCTCAGTGGGTGTTTAAAGCTATGTTAAGTAGTCATGAAATTTTAATTGACTATTAGGTTTGAATTTAATGGAAACCTGCCCATCACAGATTTCCCATTAGACAATCATGATAATTTCTGCTTAGTAATTTTCACAATAAAACTTCATATAATAGAATTTCACAATAGAATTTCATATAATTTAAAATTTTTTGATATTATAATTACATAATTTTTTTCTTCCCCTTCTATCCTCTGAATCCTCCCATATGTCCCTTCTTGCTCTCTTTCAAATTCTGGTCAGCCCTGACACCATACATTCAAGGAACATTACATAGACTGAATAGATAATTATGTATTTAGGACATAAATACATGCTTCCTAGTAAGTATTAGGCTTAAATCTAGTATAATGGGAGTAAATAATGTCTTTTTTTTTTTTTTTACAATATATGCTGTATTTTTTTTTATTTGTGGAACATTATACTTTTTATTTTGATAACCTTGTTTTATCCAGTTTTCTTTTCTCCCAGTGTTTGGTCCTCATTGTGATACTTACTAGGCACTGATACTTACTAAGAGGAAATACATATCTTTATATTAGTAAGCCAGGCAAAGATTGGGTAGAACCTGTTCTGAAGAACTGACTTCCTATGGTGGACTTTCAAATTGTAGGGTAAACTTATAAAGTGTGAAATACATGCAGATGATCATATAGTTTATTATAACATGGGAGGAAATAACTCTCCTTTAGAAGGTAACAAAGAAATCAGTATTTTTACATTGACAAAATAGAATAAATGTCATAGACTTGCTGATTCTGTTAGCTGTTTAACACAGCAGTAGTCTTGAAGGGCTACGTCTAGAATGAAAGTGTAGGGCAAAAAGTAGCTATTGATAATTTGTAATCATTAGAATTTTCTTTGGTGAGTGAAGCTAGTAACTCTGGGCTTAACTAAGTTTATAGTTTTAAATTAGAAACTGCATATTTTATCACTGATATTTGGTGATATTATTTGCTATAAGTATCAATAAACTTATGATTAAATATTCACTTGGGGCAAATAGGACAAGCAATTAAACACAGTTGCTCATTTTCTCAGTGGCTTAAAAAGTTTTCATTTGCCTTACTATACAAAGCCAATTTAAATGGGAATATATTACATTTTACTCCAAAAGCAAACAAGCTCAGGAGAAAGGCATGATTAGGAAGGCCTCGCTCTGTGCCGGACAACATGAGGCACTACACATGAATAACTGTTTGCACTAATATTTGAGCAGATGGAATGAATTAGGACATGGTCAACATTGTTCTGCTGACATGTATTTTTCTGTTAATTTGTACTGTGCAACATGTGTTAAAGCTGTCAATTCATTTTAGTCAGGATACTAATATTTATATTACTGTGTTTAAGAGGCAGTATCCAACTGAGCCACTTTTAATTTAAAAGTCTGAGACCAGAATTATGTTTGCATTCCAGAAAGCACTTAACTTACTTTATAATCAAAAGGTCAGTAAGACAGACTTATAAGTGTCTGCTAATTACTAGGAGGAAATACATATCTTTATATTAGTAAGCCAGGCAAAGATTGGATAGAAACTGATCTGAAGAACTGACTTCCTATGGTGGACTTCCAAATTGTAGGGTAAACTTAGGAAGTACGAAACCCTGGTGCCCCGTCATCTTTGAACTCTGGCTTTTTTTTTTTTTTTTTTTTTTTTTTTTTTTTTTTTTTTTTTTTTTTTTTTTTTTTTTTTTTTTTGTAGCAGTTCTGTCAAATGTGCAGCTTTTTACAATAGAGATATCCAACTAGAAATCCAGATACAGTACTGACCTAAAGAAGACTGGGGCTACCTCTGTGTATATTGTTTGTAAACACTGTTGGGAACACACAGAAAAATGTGTGAAAATACTTTATAACTATTTTTCTAAGTGCCTATTAGGATTCTCCAGTAGAGTGTATTTTCAGATTTTTACCACAAGGTGGTGATGTTATTTTTATAGTGATAACATTTTTATTTGAAAAGTATAATTCATATAGCTTTATTGAACAACATCTATGAACACTACTGTCATGCACTGCAGCGGTGAGTGTTTGTATGTGCACGTGAATCAGAAAGTCATCCATCCATAAGGAAATTCACACAGAACTCAAAACATGTTTGTACACAGTAGATGGAGAACATGAAGCAAATTCACAACTAAAATTGTGTTTTTAGAGTTTTGTATATTACATCGAATTCTCTTTTCAGCTTTTTTAAAAATAAGGGCATTGATTCATTGTCTGCATTTACTCTTTCATGGGAAACTTTTGAAATAAGCTCAAGTGTAAAGAGAGGGTATTAACCTTACCAAAGAAACCTGCCCCCTTTAAGGGTAAGTTGCTCCCATGATGCTGTTGTCTTGCAATTCTTTTGCATTTTCCAGTAGAATTCTGTCTGACCAGGCAGTGGTCACACTCTGGAGTGTACTTTGACATGTAACTGATTCTCATCCTCAGACCCCACAGTAGGTTTACTGGTTTGTCTCAATAATGTCTTGCTCTGGGATCCAGAGGAAAATCCCACAGCTGCAAGTTGTCTGCGGGTCATCTGCTTGGACATCGGCAGCCTCTGGCTTTTCCAACCCTCCATACTGTGTGCATTATAGGCTCGCTATATGTCCCTGAGTTTTGATTCCTGTTTGTTTGTGGCTAGATCCCAGTTATACTTCTCAGTGTTCCCTCTTATATTCATATAGCTCTACCTCACTCACTTCTGAAGTGCTCGTTTAGCCTCTTAAGGGGACAAACCTCTCCACTGTGTAAAGCTACCATCTTCCCCTTTAAAAGTATATTGTAGGAAGTTGCTATGTGTGTATCTTAGACCTAATCGTAACTTCAGTCTATTACCAATTTCCTGTTCAAGGTTAGTGAGCATTGTCTCGGGTTTGATCAGTGGAAGCCTTTTCAGGTTGGCTCGTGTGCTCTTTTGTCATTCCCATCATTTTAAAAGCACTGCCTTGCACTCAGCACAACAGAATTTTCCAAATTCATTTTGTACCTATCCACCCTAGCTTTCCCATCCAATTACTTACTAACCAGGCCCAAACATGCTTCACTGCCAAGATGAGATATGATCTGGCTTCAGGGTGGTATGGCTGTAGACTTGCTGTAGCTCTTAAATCAGTATCCTCCATCTTAGTGGAAACTGATACTTGGAAGCCAGGGTTTGTGCATCAGTTATACTTACAATGGAGATGCTGCTGCATCTTCTAGCATGCAGTGCTTGGGATTATTATGTATATATTATATGTTATGTGTGTATAATATATATTATGTGTGATACACACACACA